>JPJV01001896.1:0-12515 GCA_000750745.1 Pseudogymnoascus sp. VKM F-4281 (FW-2241)
TCCCTCCCAACCCCATCCTCTCCATCAACAAGCGCCTGCCTCGCTGCACCCCTATAAAACACACCCGCATTCTTAACTAACACCCCGGCATCCACGTTCCCCGGATACCCAGTCCCATCCTTCACCCGATACCTCAGCATTTCCGCATCCGCCCTCGCCAGGTGTATGCGTGCGAGATTCATCGCTCCCGGAACCTTCGCCGCAGCACCTAACGCGCTTACAGCCTGGGTCAGCGCCCCCCACCTAGCTACAACCTGTTGCTGCTGCTGTCCATCTTCGACCGGTTGTGTGCGTAGCGCTGCCGCAAATGCGAGCATAGCGTCTGCCTTGTCAGTTAACCCCTTCGGGTCAGCCGCCAGGTCGAGGTCGCGAAAGGCGTCAGTGATAGCGCGCTCGTAGGTCGCGGTATCGATTGTGCCGGCGCGGAATCCTGCCTCTGCGAGTGCAGACAGAAGGTTTGCGCGCGTGAGGCCTACTTCGGGGGCGCGAGTGGGTGAGGGAGCGAGGTAGGTGGGGAGTTTGGAGAGGAGGGTTGAGGAGTACTCCTCAAGGGCAGCGAGGCCGCGGGGATTGAGCTTGGTGGCGAGGACAGTGAGGGTCTCGAAGAGGGCGAGGATGGTATCGAGGAGCGTATCGGGGGTGGTTGGTTCGACGATGCTGGCCCACTGCTCTTCGGATGGTTGCGGACTGGCGGTTGCTGCTGCGGGGGTGAGGGGTGCGCCGCCGTCGGACTCAGCGGGGGAGCCGGGGCCGTCGGCAGTCATGGAGTCGCGCAGGGCCTCGGATTCCGAGAAGCGAAATTCTTGGAGGGTGAGACAGCGTTGGAAGAGCTCGACTGCCTCTTCGAGGAGTGGGACGAGGGAGCCGGCATCGCTACCCACGTCGTCGAGCGCTTCGGCGATGGAGGTGAGGACCTGGGCGGTGTTGCTGGGTTTGTTAATGGCAGAATCAAAACGGGGATAAATGGACTCACAATATCACATCGGGATCGTCCTGCTTTAATGCCAGAGCCCGCCGGCTGGATTCAAGAGCCACGTGCAATAGGTCCAGCAGATTGCCTGGGAGCTGTCCTCGTAGCTTTGGGTGCTGTGTAATTTCATACTGTACGCGTGCTCTGCAGTATAAAGTTAAAATTAGAACTCAATAATACTTCGACGTTCCTTACTTATTATAAGCCAAATCAAAGGAGTCCGGATACTTCGTGAGGCCCGCCTCGTATGTGTCTATGGCCCTGACGAAGAAGCGTGTTGACTTCGCTGCATCCCCACCACGCCACTTCTCGCCGGCCTCTTCATGGTCAACTCCAGCTAGATAGACAGTCAATCGCCTATTCTTGTGAGATATCTATCAAATTTCCCTACCGGCTAAGAACTCATCGGCGGTTTCTGGGACCTGTCACGTGTTAGGGTGGACGTCACACACGATCTGCGATCGTCGGCAAGAGATTGAGCGCACCTGTGGAGCATGCTTGGCCGATTTCTTTTTCCTGCTATCATCCTTGAGGAATTGTTTTGGTTTAGGCATTTTGTTTGTAGTAGTCAACGAGTCTTATGCGTTTGATACTGGGTAGCCTGGTTGAAGATATAAAAAAGCGGTTGGATTATATCATTGGCGCGCTAGTTGGCGGCGCCGGCGATAAGAAACAACACCACGACACCGTTCCATTTCCACGCGTTTGTTCATTATAACGCTCTTCAGTAGCGATCCTTACTGCGCTATGACATATAACCGAGGTGAGAGACTGATTGTATAGTTTCTATTTTCCCGAAGAGCCATGACAATGGGATAAACTGGCGATAGTAAGAATACACCAGGGGTTATTCATGCTCCGTCGAACAGGTGTTGGTAGCATCCTCATGTCGATCCAGCTAGATAATATCATTATCATTCCATTATAACATTTCAATGTCACCTTCAATGCGAATCTAACTGCATTTAAAGCCATTTTAATTGTGAATAGTCTGTCACTAACACAAGCCGCAACGACACCATGCTCCGAAAGAGTGTTGCCAGGATGGCATCTACACCCAATGAATTAATTGGGGTAGCCGGGCGTCGCTATCTGTTCAAGGAGCTGGTTCAGGAGCGCCCACATATTGGCCGTGTGTGTTTGGCAACGTTTGAGTTCCTCTCCACTGATCTGAGCTCGTAAACTAACTCACCTTTAGATCCGGACAAGATCAGTTTATCTTAAAAGATATTCCTGAAGACATTCTCGCCAATTTTAACGAGAAGATCAGACCCCAGCTTCCCGAGAGCCCATACATACGGATCCCATGGGACACTATCCCCGACCAGCGTATCGTTGTATATAAATACCTTACCGATGACTTCTTAAGCTTGATTAGGAAGCAGATCTCTATGCGAGCGAGGAAAAGAATTCTTCAGGATAGTTTACGAGGGATTGCTGAATTGCATGACCGACACATTGTCCACCTCGGTAATTACCACCATTTTTATAATAATCAAACCCGAAAACTAAATAATATTCAGATATTAAGCCGGACAATATTATGGTCACTTGCACTCATGCTGGCGAGGAGACAACAATTGAGCAGGTTCAGGTTACGGATCTTGAAAACGCTGCCCATCTTCCGAAAGGCAGATGTATCAAAGGGATGCTAGCTGGAAATGATAATTGGCGAAGCCCCGAGGCACACTTCAAGGGCGAGCTTAATAAACCGACTGATGTGTTTTCATTTGGGATTATGGTGAGTGTCCCCCACAATTATGGAGAAGACTTGCTGATATATGCCCGCCTACAGTGTATATATGCTCTCCTCGGCCGAGTTATCCTTGGTCCTGATGACAATTTCAAAAAACACGTTGCGCAGGGCGCGTTGCCTTATCTCATCCGCTCACAACGCCAAGTTTCCTATTTTGGTGATTCAGAAGGAGTTGAGGGACTCATGAAGCATATTGGTGACGATGACGTAAATTGTCAGGTCTTGCGGATGCTCTGGGAAGATCGCCATGAGGAATATATCCCATACAAACCATTCAGAGAGTGGGCAGATGTTACCGACGTAGTGTTCAAGGATCTCATCCGGGGATTGACAAACCTCGACCCAGCAAAGCGGATCACTGCACGCCAAGCTCTAGAACATCCGTGGTTCATAGATGCATAGAACTAGTTAGCATGAAGTAATCAATATCAATCCGCTGCTTCGACAGGAAAATTGCTACGCAATTGAAGACTTTCTTCACAGTCTTGGCTGAGTTGTTGATATAGACGGGAATACAGATGTTAAAGTTACCGTGGACCCATTCTTGGAAATCCTCTGCTACCTTGCAGAAATCCTTGGAAACTCCAAGATGGGAAGGAACGATAGACTCAATATTTGCGCTATACTGAAAGAGGTAGAAAAAGAAATCTAGATGATTTTCTGGATACGACAGCTCTTGGAGGATATTGTCATACTCCTTTGGCGCTTCATTTAGGGTGATGGATTTCTTAAGAAGGGCGAGCGTGTTCGGCGTCGTGTACGGCGCCTATAATGACAAAATCTGGACATGAGATATTCCAACCTATACGTGGCTGTTGAAGGGCAGTTCAGCGGCTCCCGCTATTCAAACTTCGCAAGGCGATTGCCGACAATCAGGAACGCTAACTGGGATTTTCAAATGAGACATTTGACGGGTTATTCAAAGGTCTGAATAACAGACAAGCATCAAAATCACTCGAAGGATTGAATGGAACCTACCACAAACATTCATAACAATTTCACTACCGCACTTTGAAAAGTCCTTAAAAGCTGCCTTACTGGATACAGTTTCTTTTTAAATGTTCAATGATCTTTGCGTGATATTCCAAACTTCGCAAACAACATCTATTCGAATAAGGAGAAGTAGACTTCAACAGAGCTCGTACATCTGATCGCGCTCGCATTTCTCAACGACCTGGTCTGAGACACCTCAACCCAGCCAACGCGCTCGATAAAATGGCAGACTCAGCCTTCCCAGCGCCCAAGATTATTGGCACCAAGCGGCTAGAAGTTTCCTATAAAGAACGCTCTGCCTCCCGCGTGATTGCGTTTAACGCTGCCGGAAAGGTGGCTATCATTTATGCAAAGCGAGAAAGATACTACAAGCTTCCCGGCGGGGGCATCCATCCTGGCGAGCTATATGAGGCTGCCGCCATACGTGAAATGCAGGAGGAGACCGGAGCACTCATCAAGATACGCAGCAATCTGGGGTGTGTTGCCACGACTGAGGAGTATCGCATTGACCTGCACCAAATGTCATACTGCTACGTCGCCGACGTCGTGGACGATTCTGGAAGCCCTAGCCTCGCCAAACATGAAATCAGCGTTGGACTTGGCCATTTATGGCTGTCGGTTGAGGAGGCGAAGAGCAAGATGACTGAGGCAGAACCAAGATCAGAATTAGCCCTCTACATCAAGGAGCGGGATATCTACCTTCTCGAGGAAGCGACAAGATGTGCGGAGAAGGGAGGAGCTTGAGGGGACAGAAAGTTCGTACTATAACTTATTTGCTAAGCTACAGTTCTCAAAAATAACTGCAATATAACTGTTCCTAAAATACCTAACAATCCTCTATATTTTTTTCAAGTGAAGTTGTTTGGGCACAGACCCATAAAAGACAAGGAGAGTCACCACGGGTGCCTAGAGAAGAGCTGTGATACATCGTAAAGTGATCTTTTGTATTCAAAGCGACGGAATTTGACGTCTCACAAAGCTATCCACCTCCACAGTAATTCTCCACAAAATGCCGCCACAGCCGATCACGTTCACATATCCCATCGAAAAGTCTTCTGCAATCAACATTAACTTCAATGGTTTTGAGTACCTCTTGCGCTGGGATGGCGACTGGAGAAAGCTGCCGGACTTAACGTCGTTCCCACTCGTGAATAATGCATCTGTTACTCTCATACCTCATACCGAACGCGTTAATGAGTTATGGGCGACATCTGAGGTTCTCACATATGGCGCGGACTCTCATATAAGAATCTTAGATTCTTGTGCAGATGCATTCTCGGTCTGTAAGGTTGCCATTAATAATCGCCAAAGACGATTGCTTCGGGAGGAGTTCTCCGTTATCAGGCATTTATCATCCAAGGACGTTCCTGTTGTTTGTGTACATGAAGAGCCATTGACTGATGAGCATGGCATTTTTGGGTTTAGAATGGAGAGATTATCCGATATCAATATAGGAAACGCGGCCGATTATATATCGGAGATTGCACTGGCATTCGCAGAAGTGCATCGGAATGGTGTTGTGCACCATGATATCTCTCCTAGCAATATAATGCTGAACCAAAAGGGGAAGATTACCATCATCGACTTCGGCCGTGCTGGATACATTGGGCAGGAGGTGCCTTCTATTAAAACCGTAGGGAAGCCAAAGGAGAATGCAATTTATTCAGTCGAGTCCGACAATGACTCTTTGGAAAAAGTGAATGGTATGTATCAATTTTGACGATATGAATCCGAAAGGCTCACTCATTAGGTATATTTACTCGCAAAGGGTGCTTCCATTATTAGCATGTGCTCATGCTCATCTCCCCCGAGAGAGATATATATTTTGCTATTGATATAAATGGACATTCATAATCATCTTTCCACTCTCAGCCTCCGAAGCCAGCATCCATAATCACGCGTTACGACTACGGTAGATGGTCCGTGATATTATAATACTCTGCAAACGGATCCCAGCTCGGATCCCCATGCCTTTCATACTCCATAAACAGCGCCAACTCGTCCGCGTGATCGGCGCCATACACCTCCCCGACCCACGCCAGCATCGCGTCGATACCCGCACTCACACCCGCCGAGGTCCACACCTTCCCATCGGCGACCCAGCGCGCATGGGCGATCCACTTTACCTTCGGTCCATACTTCGGCGCATCGGCCCAGGCGCGCTTATTCGTCGTTGCCTTGCGGCCATCTAGGACGCCGGCTCTGGCGGCTAGGTGGGCACCGGTGCATACGGTGATGAGATAGCGGAGTTTGGGAAACCGACTACGGATGAAGGCGAGGTGGTCGTCGAAGAAGGGGTCTGGGGAGCGGGTGCCGATGCCACCGGGAATAAGGAGGACATCGAGCGGCGGAGCAGTGTCAAAGGTGTGAGTGGGGAGGATGGACTCGGAGAAGCTGGAGTTGAAGGGGTTCATGGCCGGGTGACGAGAGGCCGTGGAGACGGGGTCAAGGGTTGGGGCGATGAGGGCGAGATTTAGTTTGCGTTGTTGAGAGAAAAGATTTAGGGCGTCGAGGGGTCCAAAGACGTCAAGGGCCTGGAATGCGGGGAATAGGAGGACGCCGAAGTTCAAGGGGACTATGAGGGGGTATTAGTGGGTGATTGTTTGATGTACGGGGAACCGTACGGGGGTGATGTTTAAAATCTTCGGTGCATGATGCGAGAAAGGGGTTGAGAGCGACGCCTGCGGCGAACGTAAGAGTTAAAAACGGAATATGCATTTTGAGAGTATTTTCTGCTTGTTCCTATCTCTTTGATTCTAGGATTTCGTCTCCTTCTTATACTCTCAAGCTTCATCATCCCGGTGCCTAGCATCTATAGATATTCCGACTGTTGAGCATATAAACATAAATCTGCGCAAAGTAATATAATCAAACCAGCTGATCTCAATATCTTCAAGCACGTAACTGCAACTTAATTTAAACTTATCACCTTTGATTTTTCTAGTCCGAGAGTCGCTATGCTTATTATGCGCAAACGTGCTCGCCAAGCTGTGATCCTCACCTATCAGACGAGCACTGAGCCCCCGACTAAATTTACATGCGCCCTGCGCGCCATCATCAACTTTGCTTTTCATTGACATACAGCGTCAAAATTGCCTGTCTCACAACAATATTAGCCAACGTTGCACCGGGTTGTAGTTGTTGCCTGATAACCCCCCGATAGCTGACGTGAGATATTTCATAGTGTGGGGTTGTCAGCCCATGCGTCGGCATGGGCTTTAATAATTCATCAAGAACTTTTGGTGATTGGTGTAAGAACTATGAAGGTTGAGGCCTGTTCAAACGTTGTGTTTCCAGTATGAATACCACCATTGCCAGGTTTAACGGTCTACGTGGGAATCATACTCCGCCATACTGATTTCACTATTACAAATCAATTTATAGAACTTGGAGAAATATACTCGGGCAGTATATTATCACAAAATGGAGGAACTACAAGATCTTGCCAGTGCACATAAACTTCTTCCTATTCTCATATCTCATGTATGTGAATGCTTCTAACAGCAGCAGCCTCGCGCTGTAAATATGCACATTACACATCCCAATTCATACATGTACATATTCCATCCCACCATCTGGAGACGGGTATCCCATCCATTGTCCCAAAATCCCTCCCAAGTAAAATCAAACGCTCCAACACCATAAATGCGCCACCCATCACTACCTCCCTCTCTGCCACCCCTCAAGTAAACTCAGGTGGCCCTGCATGACTCCCTGCCCGACTCCTCTCCGCCCTCCTCCTCCTCCGCCTCTCCGCCGGGTCCTCGCTCATCCCCGTCCCCGTCGGACTCATTCCACTCCACGCGGGCCCACTGTCTGGACTCCCTAAACTCTCAGGCCCACTAGGCCGCCCGCTCCCCCCCGACGGCCCGGAGTAATACGCGCTATCCTTTGCCCTGCCCTTCGCAAATGCCGGCCTTGGCGGGCTCAGCGGCTCCAGATCCGCTTCCGCGCGCCTCTCAGCACGTCGCTCCGCCGCTGCCCGGCTTGCACTCTCGTCACGTCGGTACCTGCCGGATGGTCCAGCCGAGATCTCCGAGTCCGAGAGCGAGTGTCTACGCCGTCTACGGGCGTCGCGTTCTGCGGCCTCCTCGCGTGTGAGGCGCTGTAACGTCACGTCTTCGGGCCGGACGCGCACCTTGACTGTGGCAGAGGGTCGAGAACCGTCCCTTTCATCGTCACGGTATCTGCCACCTTGGCTACGGCTTCGGTGACGACGACGGTCGATTTCGCCGGCTGCTAGGGCAGCACCGGCTGTTGCGGCTGCGGCTTCGGCATCACGACGAGAGCGCGAGCTATGGCGGCGGGGAAGGTACGGGTCTTCGAAGCGGTCGTGGCCGTCTCGAGGGGGCCCGGTGGGCATAGGTACTGGGTCGACAATCTCATGTCTGCTACCTCCTGCGCCAATTGGTACTGGTGGTGCACCGGGTGGGAAAGCTCCTAGGTTTGATGGAGGCATAGGAGCGCCGGTTGTGCGGGGGTGGAGGCTTGTAAAGTCTGAGCTTAGGTCACTCTCTTCATCGTAGTCATGTCTCCTGGGCGGACGGTGTCCGTCTCCTGTGTATCGTGGTGGGCGGTTTCCATATCGGCGCTCTGCCTCTAATCGTTTCTCGTCTTCGAGTTCTTGGTGGCGGATGTCATCGAGGCGCTGTTGCTCACGGTCGTTCTTGCGATCATTGAATTTCTTGCCCAGCCAACCGAGACCAAGGCCTGCGAGGATACCATTTCGAGCCCCATGCCCGCCGCTTTCGTTGACACGAGATGGGGATGCAATAGACGTATAAGTGTCGAAGCTGTCACGTCTTGGGTTTCTCCGCGGGGATTTAACTGGCGGTGGGGTTCTGGGGCGTTTAGCAGCACCGATAGCTGCTGCGCCCAGTGCACCCAATCCGGCGCCACCAGCAGCGGGGAGAAGCTTGCTATATCCTGGACGGTCATCTGCTCTTCGGACTTCAATGGTGGATTCGCTGTAATCGGTTCCAATGGGGTCATGTCGCCTAGAAGGTCTGCGACTTGGCGTATCACCAGCCACAGCGGAATATTCATCGTCGTGCGCATGCCTCTTATCATACTTCTTCTTGGCGAATATGCCCGCGCCTGCTACTGCGGCACCGACCATCAGCTTCTTGAAGAGACCTCCGCCTTCTTTCTCTGGCTTCTCGTCTTCAGTGAAGTAGCTGCCTGAGTCACGACGAGAGTCACGCCGAGAGCCATGGTCGTCATCGTGCCTGTTTGAGAACTTTTTCCCGAGCCAAACAGCGCCGGCGCCTGCTGCGAGAGGTGCCAAGTACTTCCCTAAGAAACCGCTCTTCTTTTCTTCAATGACAGTTCCGCCATCTACGTGTCCCCCATGTCCTCCATGGTGGTGTGTGTCTCCATATGCCCTGTGTTGGGCGACAAAGTAGAATACCAATAGGAATGCCATCCACAGCGAATAGAGGATGAACGTCCACTTCGGACTACCATAAAGTACCAAGCCAAGCGGGACTTGAATAATCCCAAGGATTGCAGTCGCTCGGCCCATCCACTGATGGATCATCAATTTAATGGGGGGTCGTCTGTACATCTTCTTCTTAAACTTCTTGCGGATCCAATTGCCAACCAAAGTCTGCCAGATAATCAAGACGTAAATAGCGACACCGAGTCCATGATGCGGGTTTGTGAGGCTTCGCGAAGGACCTACGGCCATGAAGCCGAGAATAAAGACGACTGTCGAGAGGAATAGTGCGAGGATGTTGAGGTATATGTGAACTCTCACTCCCCGTCCTGGTATTTTGCCGTAAAACCTAGACATCAAAATCGAAGCTGGGATCAACAGCAGGAAAACGATCACCGCAATGATCCCATGTGCTCTAATCAGGTAATGATATTGTGGTTGTGATGCAAAGCGATTTCCCATGCCTAAACAAAACCTCGTCAGTAACAGCGCTGGATAGGCCAACATTACTAGGAGCGAATGCACTCACCATTATATCGCATCGTCTCAAAATTCAGTCCCACCAAATTGGGGAGCAGGAATGTGTTCCTCGAGCTGTCCCATGTTCCATCGCCGACGTAGAGGGTATTTGAGGAGTATGTGCTGCTCCCCGGCGGCGACAGTCCATCAACCGGAGCTGGCGCCATCGCAGCGCTGGTGCCGCCAACTGGCGGACGGTATGATGAGAGTTACCTCAATGCGCTTTGAGGATTTGGTACAATCTTCGAAATCCGAGTCCAAAATCTGGGTCCCAGATATGCGACGGCGATAAGTAGCTTCGCTTTTGCAGAGGAAAATGACGGCTCGCCAGCCTCGTGTCGTTGCGGCGGTGAGAGTATCGTTTGCGTAGGGTTTGTTTATATGGCGGAGCGAACTAGACGAGATGTCTCAACTTGTGAAAGGGCGTAAGAACCACGTCGCTGAAGCCGAGAGTGAGATATGAATAGGGATATACTTGTCTCAATGACGAAGTACGAAACAGAACACTGTGGATGCCATTATTGATGCACAAATGTCGGATAAGGGCCCGGGCTGGTGAGCTGGTTGCGCGGGGTTACCAGCTGGACAGGGGTCTGAGGTGAGGTGGATGGCGGGACAACGGGACCGGAGGACGGGTACACCCTCACCGATTGATATGAGTGGTTGACGAGAATAGCGCCACCACGTATGTGCTTGATGATTTCTTCAACTTCAACTTCAATTGCAATAATATAAATATATGCCATGACATCGTCACGGATAGAACTTGAGCATAAACCATAAATTACCTTGTTTGAAACGATCCCGGTAAGGGTTGTTTGAGCCGTAGTGCGGTTCTGAGATCTACAAGGCTGCCGACATGACCGGCGGCAACCCGCATCGACAGCTAAATGTGACGAACCTTATATACGGTGTGAAAATGAACTGGCGATGGCAAAGGGGAGTGGAGAATGATTTAAGATGTGTTCTTCTATTTTCTTGCGATCTATCAACTGGACCATACTTCGGCCCGAAAGATGAGGCGGAAGCTCTCCAAGAAGGATGGCAATATTTAACCGCAGGTTCAAGCATGGCAAACGACGGATATCATATAATCTCAGCGCTGATACTAGAAAATGAAGAGGCCCTATTGCACGAGATTTTCGCACAAACGGTGCAGATATTTCATCCGCGCGAATTTCCATTTCTATATGACAGTATGGTGAGCGATGACAATAAGTCTGTTGCCGGGTTGCTCACCAGTAGCAAACACGGCCAGTGACAAGAACAGAACGGCAGGAAGAATGCCTCCATGCTGCGTTGAGTTCGCTGAGTTTCGTACTTTCTTTTGTAATGTTTTCTCTTCACGCTCAGCTTAGAATAGCCATGTAAAAGCCGTTTGTTTGCAAACATGTATTTTCACTAAGGGTATGCATGTGTAAAGTAAAGTCTTTATATAAAAAAATGCGTGACAGAGAAGGATGTATATGCCTAATGTCCAGCTGTATATAATAGTTTCCAGCAATGAACCCTATATTGCCAATATCCATATTGTCTTCCACAGACGATAAACTCACAACCAGCCAGCAGCCTCCATCTCTATTTTGATGCGCCGCAAGATGTGCCATTGCAATGAACAGATTCCGGGATAATATGCGTCGGGCTTGGTCATCGTTGAAGGAGTAAAAACCCAAACCGGACATGACATGATACCAAAACAAGATGGCCATGAGACAGCAGGTAGCCGCGAGATACCTCAAAACAGAGGGAGAAATGGTGATCTACCTTGCAAAAGCAGTAATCAACTAAGATGGTTTTATCGACGACAAGTGGCTGTAATTCTAGCCAAAGAAGTTTTCGGCTTCAACTCGATAGGAATAGTGTAAGGTATTCGGCAACCAATAGTATTTGGTTCTCCATCAACCTATCGTCCCGGCTCATCAATCACGAAAAGCATCAAGATTCCCAGAGTGTGATGACACTCTTCGACGACTGCGGACTGCATTTATTCCCGGATAGGTATACCATCCAGGGTTTCCCCGTCGTAAGGGTGGTAAACCCATAGAAGAGGAGATTAGTCGTATAAAGGACTATACGGCATTATGCGACAAGAAAAGCGTACGGTGACAGTAATTTAGAACGGTAAAAAGCTTTTCTCACCAGTAACAGATTCGGATCCTCTCCTTCTAGCTCTCCGCCAGCGAGCCTTCGATAATTTCACTTCCGCAGCTCAAGTCCCTGATTTCTGATGCTTTCTCACCCACTTTGTGTCAGATATTTGGTCCCTATCTGACTCTCTGATAAAGACTATAACGTAGCATGGATTGTCACGCTTTAAGTTGTTGAAGTCAATACCGTTGTCGTCATCCTTTACATTAGCATCGACATCCTCAATGAGGCTATCCGGACGCTCATTGTATCCGTCGATACAGCCATGAGGCAAGGAAATTCGCAAAATGTAACCCAGCCTGCTCTTAATTATGCCAACAGAGTATCATAGGTTTATTTCCGTCTTCGTCTTCGTTCTTGATATTTTTATGAGGTCTGGCGGCTATTAACCCTTTATTTATATTCTTGCCCACATCGACTCTCACTCACATACCCGCAAGGCTGACACCCAACTCCACACCGGAGGCCAAAAACCTCAGCCTCGCCCCTTGCGTCTCGCGCCCATAAACACCACCACCAAAGCCTCACCCACCACGAAACTCCCACGCTGACCTCGCCTTCCTCTCAAACCATACAAAACCCGAACAATCACAATCGAAGCCCCCATACCAACTACATCCACCAGGCCACCCGGCCGCGCCACGAAATGCCAGCCGCAACCACAACCCCGGATCCCTCCGACCCCTCACCCT
>JPJV01001898.1:0-29077 GCA_000750745.1 Pseudogymnoascus sp. VKM F-4281 (FW-2241)
GGGGGGGGGAGATTGGTTCGTCGTCGCCGCGCGTGGCGACGACGAACCAATCCTCCGTCCAAGCTCTTCCCGTCTAAGCTATAGAAAGATCTAGGCGCTGGCAGGGAGCGGCTCGCAGTAGCTAGTTATGAGCCTGAACAGGGAAGGAAGTTCAAAGCGTCCAGTAACGTTAGATAGCCAATTAAGAGCCTGAGTGGGGAATGGGAGCTCGAGGCGTCCAGTAATGTTAGTAACGCAGAGAAGGAGTGACTGTTTGCTGCCGTAAAGATAATGTAGAAAAAAAAAAGATAACGTACGATATCGACGCAAATGAGGTTATGGAAAGTATGTTAACGTCGGTAGGTAGTTATACCAGGTACGAAGTTAGTTAGATGAAGTTACATTCATGTTAGACGAAAGTACAAAGTTACATTCATGCCATGGTTGGTTTGCACAAAAATAACGACCTAGATATTTTGCCCTTATCTAGTGGCCTCAGGCTTGTATAGGGCTGAAGACGGCATCTGATACGAGGATGTCGATCATCTCATGCGTGGGGTATTTAGCGCGACAAACCTTATTTTCACGTACTTTTGTACCTTGTACTAATCCAACTTGACAGTTCCGGCATAGATCGATCGACATAAGCCACCGATCGACATAAGCCTATCGATCTGACGGTTCCGGCGTAAAATCAATATAATGGGACGATCTTACGCAGTTTTTACACATAGATCGAATGTAAGCGCATCCATCTGACAGGTCCGGTATAAATAAACCAATGCGAGGTACAACGGGTCGATCGCAAACAGTTCGGGCGTAGATTGAAATATAAGCGCACCGTTGTAACAGTTCCGGTATGAACCAATACAACGGGTTGATCGTACACGGTTCGGGCATAGGTCTAATATAAGCACCGGACAGTTCCGATATAAATCAATACACAGTTTCCGTCATACTTAATGTAAACCAAGACGTTCGAGACGTGGAGTTGGAACCATGGTTCCAAGCGCAAACAGACGGCTTGTTCGCCAGTTCTGTTCCTGGTAACTAGTGCTTCTATTTCTTCTGTTTCTGGTTTACTATCCTGTTTTGCACGCAGCGTCTTGACGCTGGGTGTGTCCAATGTGTGTGCGCTTGCAATATACGGGAGCATAGGCGTAGACCTCGTTTGCAGAAGAAGCTGCATAGAGAAATGATTGGAGTTACCTAGTGTGAGCGCGGTCGCTCAACGGTCTCGGAGGAGATTTGTCCAATTGAGCCTCCGCGAATGGAGATCCTTCTCGTATTCTCTCTCAATAGCCCTCGAATGTCCCGGTAGTTTGTTAAAATCTGCATTCCCAATAACAGCAGATTCGTGCTGATATCCCAACCCCGTTTTCATAGCAGCCCGACGTTGCCAGCAGAGCGGGCCACATGTGTTTTTGTAAACTTTTTTGGCATTCCAAAGTTTTCCAATATTACATCACCTCTTAATCCCATACATACGCTTTCCGCCGATTGACGCCGAAGATGGCATACAACATTGATATCAGTGATTTTCAGATCTCGGATGTGACGAAGCATTGGTGGCAACTGGTTCGTAGCTAGATAGCTGCATGCAAACCTGGATGGATACTAACGAAGATAGTTTCTCTCGTGTATTCTCCTAACCTCTGCGGCCGTTGGCGTCTCGTACGTCGGCGTAAATCTAATCCAGAAGGCCCTACGCCTTTTGAAATTGCAGGTAAATTATAACCTTGATATCAGATATTGCAGTTTGATTTAACGTCAATGACTTGCGCAGTGGCGGAACCACGCATCTAGGCGGCAAACTTCAAGAGTTAAAAAACACTTCCAAAGGCTAAATACGACTTCAATTGCTCGACGCCTCGCCCCCGAGGTGCACAACGCCAATAAGCCAACATCGTCTCGGATATACCTTGGAGCGTTTGACGGCGCGGCTTTGGAGGTTCGATCGAGGATACTATCGGATTGCGATTTGGTTGTCCTTGATCCGCTGCAAGCTGGTGTCGGAGACTCCATCTTTTTGATCCCCTGCAACAAGTCTGCAGCTCGATTTGTTCTTGGACGACTTGACCTCGCTGACATTTTTGGAGAACATCAGTACAGACTTATACCTGCATTAGACCATATTCTTGGCCTAGTCTCTGTAAATTTTCCTCTCCAGACCGAGGAGCGCCATGGCTTTACAGGTATTGTTATTGCGTGCTGGGAGGGTTTCTTCTCGGTCACCACACTGCACGAACTCAGCAAGGAGCTTGTCAAGCGCGGACTAGATGTGTATCTGGAGGCAAAACCACCTACTTTCCTTGACGACGTCAGCGCTGTTGCCCACGAGTCGATCTCGGGTCTGGTTATCCGGAATGGCCTTCTCTGGCCCAGTGGCGAAAGGAAAGACTGTTTTGATCTGGAAGCACTGCGCCCGGCCGCCAGAGCTTTCATGTCTCAAGAATTTCTCCGGCCATTCCTGACGATAATGTGGGAAGAGATTGACGATGATGCGGTTGTGCCGATTGCCGTTCTGAAGAGAACCCATTCGTGGTCGAAATATCATACCACTCTGTTGAGTGTGGTCCCTAGTGGTGCATTGTTTGATGCAGAGGCTGCGGTTCCTCGGCTGGAGCCCCTCGGTGCTTTCGATTGGCTCAAGGATCGCAGTGTCATCGAGCTTCAAACTCTCTGGCAGGATAATCAAGCGGTAACACGGGAACCCCTCATCATTTCCTACTCTCTGTGCTAATTATGCTCCAGGTATCCAGTGAAAGCACAACTCGAGAGGTGTTTAAACCTCTGAGGGCTCTCATCCCAGCTTTGGACAGAATGTGGCAAGAGAATACTTGCGACAACTGCGGAAGTTCTAAAGAGTGTAATAACGATCCGGAACTCGCCCAGCATGAAGCGGAATGGATCCGCTTGAATTGTTCGAGTAAATTCGATACCATATCCATCTCAGAGTCCGGGCTTAATTTCGACGGCAAAGGATGTTTCCCCATTGGAATAAACATCACGGCAGAGGACTTTGCCCAGGTGGTTCAGTCTCAAAGTCGACTCAGGAAACTTCATTTACTTGACGGGGTTAGCTCAGAAACCCTCCGAAATATCGGATTTAGCCTTGGAGATTTTGTTCAATCGAAACTCCTGGCGGAAAGCGTAGTCAAGCCTCAGACTCAAAATGTCATCTTGGAATTGTCAAGAAATTTGACAGGAGAGTTGGGTAGCGGGCTGAGTGGTATCCGTGTTTACCAGGGCCTCGACTCGGGGTTTTACGCCACAGGCCACAGCCGTTTCTGGGGGGTTTATTCAGGTGGCGTATCGTGCGACACGGATATTTATGTCTCGACAAAGTCTGAAGATATGATCGGTACGATACTCCACACTTATCTGTCGAGCCGAGGATGTCCGCGTCGTCAGTGCTTCGAAGCGGAATACGTCCTTGCCGAATGGTCAAGCTCTCTATCCCAATGCGGACGAATCCCGATGCGGGTTCAGCAAGATGTCGAGTCTCTATCCCCTTCCGAAGGCCTTATTCTATTGCAACAGCTCACCTTGTACGATTCACCCACGGATAGTGCTTTCGTGATAGGAGTGCGAGAAGAAGTGGAAGCACAGCTCATCAAACAGCCCTCGAAGGCTCAGTTGAAGAAGATCTGTATGAGCGACTATCTCGGAGGATCTATTGATGCAGAAGGCGTCGTTTCTTCTCGGATAGATAGTCATTGCCAGCACGGTCTGCGGCACCCAACTAAATCTGAGGCTCTGCAACTATTCGCCAACGTGGGAAGCTCAATAAAGGAAATCCTCAGAACCAGGAGGGCAACAGACCTCAAATTAATAACCGCGACGCTACTGCACGCAATGAAGAATTCGCACACGGATACCGTGGTGGATACTTTTGCACTGGCCGTCTTCTGTACCATGCGGAAGCTGGCCTTTGAAGAGATCTACATCGAAGTTACTGATAGGAACCCTCTTTTCAACGACCAGCCAGACCAGGGAGGCGTATTCGCAGAGCTATTCGCACTTGGGTCGCGCTGCGAAACATACTTTGACATGTCCCCGAGTTCGTTCGGGAAGCTCATGCTGTCGACATTCCGCGAGCAATACAGCAACCCCTTACGTCAACCACCGCTATACAAAGAAGCCTCTGCGGCCCTGCAAACGGCATTCGCTGAATCCCGAATCGATATTGCACCACCAAGCTCCACGACCGCGAAAATGCCGGCCTACCAGAATTTTACGTTTATGGGTGTATTTGCTATCCCCGCTCTGATAGATGTGCTTTTGTTGACAATGACAAGTCATGGCCTCTATTTCAGTGGTAGTATGGGCAAGAGCGAGCAGAAATACGCCAATATTGCGTTTATGCTATCCCTGCCACTTTCTGGAGCTATTGGAACTTGGATTGCCTGCGGTGGGACATATTACCTAGCGTCAATGGCGTTTTCGGCATTGAATTATTTTGTATTCACACGTCTTCTAGGTGGATTTGTGTTTGTCCTATCCACCGCCATTGTTGGGTTCATTGCCATTAGCTGCATTATTGGTGTTGAACCTGCTTTAGTTTTCTTCCTTTACTTCGTCGCTTTGACATCATATTTGTCTTTGTTGGCCACTCTTGCTAATTATAATCTTAATGGTTTGCCGTTTCAGTCTGTAAGTTTCCTTTTGAAATCCGTTTTTGAAGCTCATAGGATAGCGATTCTAATATCCGGGGAAATTCCAGGGCCGAAAAGTTATCGTGTTGTGCGTTCCAGTTTTGTTTGTGTCACCCCTGGTGACAATATTTGTTCAAGGGTATGATACTCAGGTCTATCTTTCCGTTTTTTACTTTTTCGTCGCCCTCGTACTCGTTGGGACTCGGCATATTGCATCTCTGTGGGCAACGTGGTTTCTGAAAATTGAAACAATCGACGACAAGGCGTTGAAAGCGTGGTACCTTGAACGTACGGGAAACGTAGCTCTCGAAAAACTCTCGGAACCCGCCATTTTGATACGGGCACGTCAAGGCTTGCTACATGAAGTTACCAAGGCGGTTCCTGGTCTTTTCAAGTTCAGAACTACGAATGACGTCGTGGTCTTAAAACTTGCAAAGTGTTTCGAAGCAACGTCGGTGATGATGGTAGGTACAAGAGGAACCACCTGGTGCGGACGCAAGCTAACGCATACGAGGACTGGTATTGTGCCTCTACAGGATTACCAAAGCCGGTTCCATTTAGTTCGACTTGGAATGTGCAATCGAAAGTTGCCCTGAAACAACTCGGGGAAACGCAGCGGGGTATTCGATTCCACAATGGATTTTTTCACTGGCGCCAGGCTGGAGATGAGGTGAGTGAGGAAAATGGCTACCCAAACTTATTGTTGAAATATTTACACTTTCAGGTTGGCTGCACCATTCTCTATTTTGTCATCGCACTCCTTGATAAATGGGTTGCTCTCATCGGTGGATGGCAGTCTATCAACGGTCGGGAGAGCGGCAATGAACAACTTGGTTTTACGTCAACCAATGCCGAGTTTAGATACGCAATTGGGTTTGGCATCGCGTACTACCTCATCGGAGCTGTTCTTCTCGACTACAATGCTCAAAAACTCAACGGACTCGCAGCCAAATGTAAACAAGACATCATTACCGACGACGACTGTCTTCGACATGCGATCAAAGCGAGGTCTCGTGAGCGCACCGCTCTTTACTGGAAAACACTGCGACGATATTTATTCCTTCATATGTGGAGTTTGGCCATCACTTCAATCTTGATGCTGCTATTCAGTAGTAGTGAGGATGCGATTGTCCTTTTTCTTATATACGTCCTGGCTTATTCAGGTAGGTTTATCACGAAGTATCAGAAATCAAATACTAATGTCTCCAAAGGGTTACTATTATACCAGGTAAGTTATAAGGGTTGATAATTTGTATGGCACTAACCGTTTATTGAAGTTCACAAAAACGTTTTCTGGAATCCAAGCTTTAAAACCCCTTCTCATCAGCGTATCATTGGGTATAACGGTAGGCTACAGCTTAAGATTTACGCTCCCTAGTTTCAAGTACAGTGATGTGATTGCTCTCGCAGTTGGAACGTGGACGCTGGCAATGTTATCACTATGGGCTGTCAGGATTGACAACAAGACTCCCAATGAGCCTATAAAAGTCCTGCGCCATGGCTATCATGGATTTTACAGCGCCGGCCAAGATCCAGCGTGGTCGCAGAGCGAATTGCAACTCAAATATAACCTGATTCGATCCCTTCCTGACGATCAACATCCTCGACTTGATCCGGAGTCTTCCCAGGGACAACAGGTCAATCTTATATTTGCAGCAGCATCTCTGGAGCAGCTCTCTGATACCGCCAAGAAGGCATTTCCTCTCGCCAAAAATCTTTTTGAGAGCAGTCTTAGCGCGTTCAATCACGGGAATATTGTCGTAGAAGTTTTTTCTATTGAACATCTTGATGCGCAAGGTCAATACACAAGAGCTATAAGCTTTGTCGATGACGGTCATGTGCGTATTCTTGTCGCGTGCGACACCGCACCTCAATCCACAGATCAACTACTCTCCAAAGGATGCGTTTACAAGTAAGTCATTGTCACTGACCATATCAAAATCAATATTAACATGTCACAATAGTATCGCCGATATAGTTTTACACGCTGTCGCCGAGATCGGCCTTGAGTACAGTCATAGACATGCTAGCCTGTCAGAAAATTTATTAAGAGGCACAGCTGGACCTGACTTACGGATGCCGCATTCCTTCAAGTGCAAAGCGATACGCACCAATCTCGATATTACCGAGCTTACTTCAAAAACTCAATCACACTACAAAATAGAGTTACTACAGAATCTGTGTCTAGGGGTTGATCCTGACCTCAAATGGAACAATCTACCGGAGCAGATCCGGCGCCACCTCGTTCAGCGCTGTCTTGGACAATCAAACTCTTTAGCAGAGGGGCATTTTTCGCCCTCCGCCATCGCACCATACATCCAGTTAAATTCAAACGAGAGTGATTTTGACATCCACGTTGCGCGATGTAATTACGGGGCCTATATGTCGGCTCTGTTCTACCGTGAAAGCGCGATCCCATCTTCTCGAGCTTCGATGATAACGCTGCCCCCGACTCTATCGGCACAGGAGGAGTCGAAAACAACTTCCCCAACTCCGTTTTCTCCAGCAAAGAAGCCATCACTGGTATCCACGCTACGCACGGCAGTAGGGTATATTTGGCACGCAACCGGCACAATGGTTAAATTCTTCGCCGTCGCACTTGTTGCAGACGTCGAATATCAGCGAGAACTTCACTGGAGCTTAGCTGACAGTCCTAGATTCATTCGAGGAATAGTCAAGGTCATCCTCGATGGAGCCTGGGTTGTCGCGAAAACAACACAGGAAATCCTACTTCCATTTTTCCTTGTAAGTTCACAATATACTACGAGATGTTTGGTCGTTTCCCCTTTTCCCTTGTTACATCTAACACTTGAATAGTTCCACAACCGGAAGAACGTAGCCAGTTTATGGAGAAGAATCAATGGGAGAAAGGTAAGTTTCAAAAGGAACAGTATCAACATTCAAACTTCGGATGGTCAATATACTGGATTTGTGCATCATAATGACGATGGCTCATTTGATCTGCGCCAGTATCGAGGTGCACATAGCAGCGAACCTGAATCCCGGGATAAGTTATCCTACGTTAACAAATATTCCGAGAAAATCTCGCTTTTACGTCGCGAAGAGTTGCGAAATGGAGAAATAATCAACATTGCAGAGTATGATTACCAAACTTCGACTAGAAATGACTGCAAGAGATTTTCTCGACCAAGTATAAGCGGGTTACCAATAGCTCGCAGAGTTATTGACGGTCAAGATAAATTTCAGTTGATCAATTATAACCGACAAGGACTAGTTGAGTCTGGATCATATTTCAAGGATGGCAATCTCATCCGATTTCATTATCACTACCGTGGAATGTCGAAACTCGATGGCGAGATACTAAGGGCAGAATTTGTTCTTCCTCACTTGAGTTGCACAGTGTCTTGGTGCTCGCCACGTCCCCGCCAGTCTGATCCACTAGATAAATGGGTAGGTCCGAATAAGTATCTCTAGGAGCATATTTTCTGAATTACATTTTAGGTATCTTGTTCGGACGCAACCGAAGCGACTTTTGTTGTTGGCAGAGAAGTCTGGGAATCTGTATTCACCTATGACCACAGGTGTCACCGAATCATTACAACCACTTTGAACGGAACTCCAGTGGAGACACCCTCAATGATTGAGAAAGATTATGTCGACATCCTCCAAAAGCCCAAAAGAATATCGTTTCTTGATGACAATCCCTTGTATTCCTTCAAGACCATTCGTCCTAATCCAGTTTCTCGATACATTGGCCTTCATACTCGACGATATCCCTACTTGACATCTCAATCTAGGTATCTACTTTGGGAGGCCTGGAAGAATGATAGTGATTATGACGGGGTTGTGGTGAGATGGATGGATGAAAGATTATTGCGCCGTGATGCAGTTCTGAAGCCATACTGGAGAAAACGAGACTGGGGTAATCTCGCGTCGGCAGGAAACTACCTTGAGAGGAATGGCGACGCCATCGCGACAAAAACTGACCTAGATACGATAATATCTAGTTGGTCTCCGCTCGCTATCAAGATGAACGATCTTCGTTCTTTCGGGCCCGGAGGTGATGCAGCTGCTCATACCAAGTCTAAACTTGCCTCCCAGAAAAACGAAGATAGAGATGCATTGCATGTCATTGCTATGGATACAGGGACGTGGCCTAACGAGGTAAGTTGGTTATTCTTCTTTGGAAACTTGTTTCTGACGTTATGAAAATAAAAGGGTGGAGGGGTGTCAGCCTGTCGCCGCGATGTTATCAACAACCTCAACAGCATCAAATGGCACATGGTTGTAGAAACGGCCAACGATTTCGGTCTCCCTATACATCAGATTGAGAAGAACGTACATTCCTTGAAGATGGTGCCTCTATGGGGACTAGATATGATGACGCCGACGCACGGGCTATTCCAAAATCGCTTGGATTCCGAGGTCAGGCACATCCCACGCCATACTGATCTCATTGATGTCAAGGAAAATTTCATTCCTGTTCTAGCGGCTCTAGTGTGTGGGGCGAGGTCTCTCGAACTTGAAATAAGCGACATCAAGCAGGTGACACGCGCGCTTGTGAACCTCAATGCTTACTTCACAAGTCGGAGGTATCCGTGGAGCGTTGTGTGGAACAGCAAAGTTGTCAAGAATGCATGGCGAAGACTATGGCTTTCTAAAGTATCCGACAATGTGCGCCCCTGCTCTGCCTGGCTTGGTACGGAACTGCCAACATTGGATCAGTTGGATCAGGGCCTCGAACTATGGTCCCGCTATCTCTTTATCTTCTCTATTCCAGTTCCGGACGAAATGCCAGACGTGTTCCAAGCCTCCCACCACAGCGTTAGCGCATCATATGGCATTATCTGCAAGCTTGAACGACAATGCACCTTACAAATCTGGGATCATGCTATTAGCTGGCGAGAATCAAACTTAAATCTGTCCTCGGCCTTGTGCTCACTAGCACCGTTTGTTAGGAATTCGCTTTTGGGGCTCTTGCGCTTGAGCTCAGTGCTCACTTTACATCATGCAGATACCATCTTACCATGCGCGGATTTTTTCAATCCCAACTGGGAGGTCGAGATTGGGACATGCGAAGGAAGCATTGAGCATCGAAATACCTTTAGGAGGAAGATCAACCCCGTGGTCAATGGAATTACTGATCTGCAGAGGTTCGCTCCCGTAGAGGAGATTAAGACCAAGACTCCAACCGTCACCATGTTGTCTCATGTTTGGTATGCCAAGGACATCAAGACTGCAATTCTCGCTGCGGATATCATCGTCAATGAATGGGGCTTCAAAGATTATCATCTCGACGTATATGGAGCAGTTGATAAAGCTCCAGCATATAGCGCTAGTTGCCATGAAATCATTTCCACCAAGTCGCTTCGACAGAATGTTTCATTGCGAGGGGTAGGAAGTCCAACTGCCATTCTCGAACAGACTGTAAGCCTCTCTACTTCTTCCCTTTGGATTGTTATTCAGACTAACTCTTCGTCATAACAGTGGGTCTTCCTCAATTCTTCTATTTCCGAGGGGCTGCCTCTCGCCCTTGGTGAGGCAGCACTCACAGGCGCACCTGTTGTATGTACAGATGTGGGCGCCTCGCTCCGCGTCCTAACTGATCCGCAAACAAACGAATGCTATAGCGCAATTGTAGCACCGAACGATGCGCGCGCCCTTGCAAAGGCACAGATCCACTTTCTCTCTATGATGGGTGAGTGGTACGACCACTCGGACAGATGCGAAGGGACGCAGAATCCAAATACAGGGTCTTCGTCCTCACTACCAAGCTCAGGGCTCGGTGCTTCGCATTCGAGAGAGCTTGAAGACTCTACTTATCCGTCTGCTGAAAACTCCCTTACTACGCTCCCAGATGCACCTACAAAGAAGCAAGTGGAAGCCATCACAAAACGTATGTATGAACAAACGGATGCTCGCAGAAGGCTTGGTATGCGAGGTAGGGAGATTGTGCAGAAGAGTTTCAGCGGCGAGAGATACCTCCGAGAGCACGAACAAATGCTCTGGGTTGGTAAAGCAATGAAAGACATGCGCCATGCAAAGTCTACTCGGGAAAGCCTTTCCGAGGAGGAACTTGCTCCAGCGGTACTTGTGGAAAACAACCATGAAAACTGCCGTATCAATGAAATGATGGACGACCATAAGTCAATGGCTGCAGCGACAACCTTGGGTGCCATGTCGAACATGAGCTATGAACGATTCCCGGATTCGCCCAGCTCGAGGTTGACAGCATCGGGATGCACTGATGTCACAGGAATAACGCCTTTCGAGAGAACAACTAGAACAACCATCTTTACGGTCAGTGATGAATCATTAGCTGGGAAATCATTAGCTGAGAAATCATCTGTGGATACATCACAATGGAGCAAGCTGCAAGGACAATGGGCTGTTCCGGGTCTGCACAATCTACAAACTGTATAACATAGTCTAGGGACATTCATAGCAATATGTATACTGGTCTGGGTCCCTTATGAACCGCCGTAATTAGAACACAGACGTAGCGTCAATTTGAGTGACTAGAAAAAGTTGGTTCCAGGTTTCTCCCATTGCACCCCCATGCGAGATTAGGCCGTTTGTGGCAAACCCTAACCAATGACGGCACTTAATCATATGCGGAGTACTTGCACTCATGTGGTAATATAGGACAGAAACCGTTCTACATTAAAAGCCGTTTACTTGTCGTTACGTGAGGGTGTGGATGTTCAAAAGTTATCATTCGAGAGAAACCCCCGTTGCTAGTCGGTTCTGTCAGGTTGTAACTCCAATGGAGTTATTCACATCTAGAGATCTCGTGCCCTCGAGAACACTCAGCCTGTCGCTCTCCTCCGGCCCGGCGGCCAACCCTACCAGAAGTTCTGGCGGATACAGCAACGCTGCCATGGACACTGCCTACAAACGCTGGAGTTCACCATGGACGCCGAGAATTACAGGATATACTACAACATCATGATCGAGACGACTGCCAACAACCTCCTATCGTCTTGACAGACCGAAGAATCAGACGTTGTCCGTATGCTATGGCAGAAACCATTACATGCTTACATTGCACCGAATGGACAGAGAGAAGTCAACCTTCCTGCTGTGGTGCGAGATCGTTTATTGTCTCTCTCTTATACATTAACCATCCTATACCTAGCAGAACTGGGCCCGGCTTGTGAAGATCATCTATGAGCTTATGGAAGAGTCTGTTCTTGACCCATTTTAGGATTTAGTAGCTCCTACACTATCCTCAGAACCGCCTAGATGAAGATCCCAGGATCGACACTGCAACTGTTATTAAAATCGTAATAACAGTTGCATCTCATCACTTAATATTCTACCTAGTTTTCAGCTCTTTGGCTTTAGGGTTTAGGTTAGAAATCTTGCCCCATAGAGTGAAAATAAGACTAAAATCGTGAATTTTGCAGGAACAGGTTTACCCTGTAGGGCAAAGAATAATATATCAATGTCCTAATTTCTATAAGAATAGGTTTCACCCTATAGGGATAGTAGTGTATAAACTGTCGGACGGGGAGGGATAGTGGCGTAGAAACTGTCGGACAGGGATGGCGGCGTAGAAACTATCGTACAGGGATAGCGCCGTAGAAGCTGTCGAACAGGGATCATGGCGTAGAAACTGTCGCACGGGGATTACATTGTAGAATCTATTATACGGGGACGGCGGCGTACACTCTATCATACGGGAATTACAATACAGAAACAGAAACGTCATACGGAAACTATCATATTGAAACGCAACACTAAACCCCAAGATCCTCATTTAATCCTACAGACACCATCTATACATCCCCTCTAATCAATCTTAATCGACCCATAAATCTTCTGCACGAATGCCCAGCTCGCAAAAAACCCAATCGACCCCGTGAGAATAAAAAACAAAAAGCTAATCAACGCACTATACCCCAAGTACAGCACGCCTCCCGTCAACCCTCCCAGCTGCAGCTTCGTCACCCAGTACGCGACCGCGTGCAGAAACACGTACAATGCGCTGGTGCCGGCGGCGAGGAACGCGCGCCAGTGCCAGTGGTAATTCTCGGAGCACAGCAAAAAGTAGACCAAAAGAATGGTAACCGCCGCGCACGTCACGATCATCAACCCGTAGCACAGAAACAAAAACCCAAACATGTAATAAACCTTGCTGAACCAGATGGACGACATGATGAAGAAGAGCTCGACAAAGATGGCGGCAAACGGCAAAAGACCGACGAGGAGCATGCTGGGGATAGGGCGGAGCCACGTGGTTCCTGGGGGGATCTGGCGGGGAATCTGGTTCGTGCGCACGGGAGGCGCGACGGGCTGTTGTCTGAAGCCCACCCACGACCCAGCAAAAGACAGCGGCACGGAGATTATAAACCAAATCGCCACAACAACGACCATAGTCGTGAACGGTACCGCACCGCTCGATCCCTTGACCCAGAGGAAAAAGTTGAGCAGAAAGAAGGTACTAAAGACGAGCCCGGGAACGAGGAGGGGCGTCAGTCCAATGTTGAGTTTCCACGACTCGCCGCCAAAAGATTTGTAGACGCGGGCAGAGGTGTAGCCGCCAATGAAGCCAAAGAGGGTGTAGAGAATAATCATGACGGAGCCGAGCGAGCCGCGGTTCGACGGAGACAGAAAGCCCAACAGCGCAAAGGCAATTGTGGCTCCGGTCATCACAAACAGCTGAGCTCCATTCCCGAGGAAGACCGATAGCATCAGCGAGTACTTTGGGGCGCGGAAAACATCGCCGTGCACCAGCTTCCATCCAGAATCCTCCTGTACGCCGTCTTCGAGAGCGGCCGACGTGCCGGAAAAGTCCTCGAGGTCGATAGAGTCGAGGCGGTTGTAGCGTGCAATGTCCTTTTTCAACGCACGGTACAGGATGGACACGACCGTCAGTGACAGGAAGACGAGAATGATGGCGGAATTAATGAGGGAGAACCAGTGGATTTTCGGATCGAAAACATGGAGATACTTGTCCCATCGCGTGCCCCATGCGGTCGGCGACGGACGCCAGTACACACCATATGTCCACGTAACCGTCGTCTCGCGGTCCGTTGCTAGTTGCATTGGCGTCGACGCATCGCCGCAGTCTGGGGTCCCATCATGCACAGCCGAGTTTGCCCTCGACGACGGCTGCACAAGCACGCCAACAACCCGAAACTGGCCCGTCGTAGACTCGTGATAGTCGATTAGAATGTCGTAATGGTTGTTTAGTGCCGGGGGGCTCGTCTCTGCGTTCCCAAGCTTGAAGCCCTGGCTGTAGAATTGTGTCTTTGTCTTGTCAACCTCCAGCAGTTGCCCCGCCGGCAGCCCATCCACCAGCCAGTTGAGATCGAAATCTCGAAATATCTTGTCATTCGTAAACGCTGCCGACCCAACGTCAAACTTTACAGAGTCGCAGACCGCCTTGCACGATTCATTCACTCCCATCTGCAGCTCAAAGGGAGACGTTTTGATTCTGTCGCCAAATATGATGCTTCCCAAACTCTCCGGCCGGTCTTCAGGTTCTGGGTCTGGCCTGCAGAAGCGGAACATCGGGTGGTAGTAATCATATGGCACAATAGAGCGCAGGGCCCCATCCTTTTGTGAAGCTGAAGCTGTTAAAGCATTGACGTAGAGTGGAACGCTGTCGCCTATGGCGTATGAGGTTGGGGCGACTCCCGGGAGATAAAATGCTGAAGAGAGCTGAGGCGCAACAGCAATGGTCGCCAGCAGCGCATCTCGCAGCAGCATGATTGCAGACGTCTGCCAGTGTCAGCACGGCTCGTGTCCAGTTTGTGTGTTCTGTAACTCACAAGCTTAGAATTTATTATGCTTCCATCTACTCGTTGCAAACTGTTGTCGTGGACGACGATGAGAGCTTGTGAAATTCAAAGCAACCTGTCTCCTTGCCAAACTCGTGTACCTATTTCAGGAACATTTCCGACAGGGGTCGGCACAATTATTATCCGCGACAATCCTTATCGCAACAAAATGCTTCACATTTTTTTTGTATACACCACCACGAACCCCCATCCAACATGGCGCTCGACAACTCCCTCCCTTCGTTGCTGGCGACCCTGACGCAGGCGCTCCTATCCTCCAAAGAATCCGCGCCCGAATTGATCCCCCCCCCAAAAGATGGCATCTCACTCCTCGATGTCAAGAACGAACTTTTACTGTCCTACCTTCAAAACCTCGTCTTCTTAATCCTCATCAAACTGCGCGACTACAACAGCGAGGATGAAGAGACACAGAGCATCGACGATGATGTCGTTCAAAAGCTGGTCGAGACCCGGGTTTACCTGGAAAAGGGTGTCAGGCCCCTCGAGGCGCGTTTAAAGTACCAGATTGACAAGGTTCTTCGCGCCGCCGACGATGCAGCACGAGCCAATCTTCCACTGTCAGTAGACGCCGAGGCCGAGGTATCAGAGGACTCAGATGCCGATGTCGACGCAAAGGCAGCTCAAATCGATGACTTGCAATATCGGCCGAATCCAGCCGGGCTCGTACGACCGGCAGACTCTGGTCTCGAATCTCACAACGCAAAGGATACAGACGGCGTTTATAAACCTCCTCGTATCAATCCCACGGTCATGCCCACCACTGGCCCACGAGAGAAGGCAGACAAGAGACCGCAGAAGTCGGCGACGCTGGACGAGTTTATCAGCACAGAGTTGTCCGAGACGCCATTTGCAGAGCCGAGTATTGGAAGCCAAATCATCGCCGGTGGACGACGCTCTCGATCAGACAAGGAGCGCAAGGAAGCTGAAGAGCGCAAGGAGTACGAGGAGAAGAATTATACCCGTCTACCCAAAGAGAGCAAGAAAGAGCGCGCCAAGAAGGGAGGGGCCAAGGATGCTGGCTACGGCGGCGAGGAGTGGAGGGGATTGGGCGAGGGTATCGACCGCATTGAGCGGCTTACAAACAGGACGTCCAGTTCCACCAGGACCGCCTTGGAGAAGAGCAGAAAGCGTGCCGTGGAGGATGGACCACGAGCCAGTGGTGGCGCGGAGGTTGCGGGAGATAAGTTCCAGAAACGTCTCAAGACTTTGGATGGGGGACGAAGGGACAGGGGACGGAGATAGGGTGTCGTTATTGTGGGTGGAAATAAATATTTTAGTGGCATTTTCTTCCAATTGTGATTACGGCGCACCAGACTCTACTCATCATCATCGTCCATGCCATCCAACAGATCCAATCCAGTAAAAACCTTTGGCTTCTCCTCCACCCTGACCAGCCCCACCGTGCGTATCATTTTCTTACAATTGGCACACCAGACTCTACTCATCATCATCGTCCATGTCATCCAACAAATCCAATCCAGTAAAAACCTTTGGCTTCTCCTCCACCCTCTGACCAGCCACACCCATGCTCTCCTTCCGTGCGTATTCCTCTCTCATCCGCTGCTCCTGCCGTGCTCGCTCTGCTTCTTGTTGCTCCTCCTTTGCTCGCTCGGCCTCCTCCTCCAACCTCTTCCTTGCCGCCTCCAACTCCGCGCTACGTTCTGGATCAAACGTTGCGGGGTCTTCGCCCTGATCAATGAGAACCTGTATGCTCGCAAGCGCACCTCGACGAATCGTCTCTTCCGTGGGCCATGGAACGAAACCCGGGGCCGAAGCATGAGGGTTGAGCCATTCTGCAATCTGGGGCGGCAAGGACGTTTTATCCGTGTCGGGTTGAATGGGCGTGACTGGCAGGTCAGCGGCGGGCGTGGCTGTGCCGTTTGTTTGCGTTCCGGTCCCTTCGGGTTCGGGAGTTGGCTGTGCCTCGCGGTACGTAGGTGGGAGCGTGAACTTGCTGATCCTACGCGCGTAGGAGAGAAGATCGGTGTATGAAACTGGGGTTGTGGTGCTTGGAAAGGTTGTTGCGGGCGTCGAGAGCAGCTCGGAGCGCGTGGACGAGAGGAGCTGCAGCGATCCCTTTATCTGGGCGTCGAGGTCGTCAGAGGTGCTTTTGAGGGATTGGATGCGTGCATAGTTGGCTTGATGTGTGGCTACTGCAGACGCGTTAGATTTTGGTGGCTTCAGCTACGAAACGGAGCAGTTCATACAGTCGGCCAAGCCATGGCTCAGTTCTTGATCAGCAGCGACGAGATCGTGGGCCAAGACTGGATTGGGATTGTATGTTGAGATGGAAGCAACGAGCGTCGCCAGGGCTTTCTCAACACGCAGAAACTGCGCGTCCAGTGTCTTGTCCATGTTTCCGACCCTGAAGAAGCTCTCAAGAGCTCGACGAGCTCGACGAATAACAACGACAAGTTAATCACGTGACTATACTGAATCTCCGACGTGCCGTCCCAAGACACAAAGGCAGCAGGTGCCACTCGGACAAATTACACAGCCTCAATACGGTGACTGAAATCGCTCAACAGTGCAACCCTGTGGGGCATTTTTCCCCTCCAACTTATTGCATTCTTGTGCCTGGCTTGCCTCGTCGTCATTGCCTTGAGTATTCCCCTCCATATAGGCTCCTATTAAATTGTTATACTTTTATATATTTCTGCAGTTGCTCTTTAAAAAACAAACCCCCCCTCAATCAACCTCCAAATTACAACCCCATCTCACCTCGACATTGCTGATCTACGTCTTACAAAGTTGTTTCAGGGTCTAGAAACTGCGACAGGCGCTTATTTCGACGTCACCCCGCCATCATCCCAAAGGGCAATAAGCGACAACGAACGAATCCAACGCAGTAAACGGTCTGCTCTCCTCTGTAACAAAACGATAAACAACACGACCAACAGAGCCTGTTCTTCCGGCTCTTTATCGCATGGACGGTTGATGACGAAGTGAGAACCACACAATAAGCTCGCTCTAGCCCACTCTTCATTTGACGGTTCACGTCAATTGCAAGGCCTGGCCCTGTACCCTTCCGAGGACCCTGAAACAGACATAATAACACTTCTAAGCCCGCCAGAACCCAACTGCGAGATATGGGGAAATCGTAAGTGTCACTCGAGGACACGCGCCTCCACGCTGTCAACTAACAGAACCCCTCAGGCAGTCCAAGCTGTCTCAAGAGCAGCTCTCGGAGTTGCAGCGCTCCACGCATTTCGACAAGAAGGAGCTGCAGCAATGGTACAAGGGTTCGCAAAATATCTCCCCCGGCTCTCGCATGGTGCGTGGTTATAACTGTCCATAGGCTTCCTCAAGGATTGCCCCTCGGGTATGCTCACAAAGGAGGAATTCCAAAAGATCTACCGCCAATTCTTTCCGTTTGGGGATCCGTCCTCCTTTGCAGACTATGTTTTCAATGTCTTTGACAGCGATAGATCTGGCTCCATCGATTTCAAGGAGTTTATTTGTGCTCTTAGCGTCACCAGTAGAGGAAAGATGGAAGACAAGCTCGATTGGGCGTTTCAGCTGTACGATATTGATGGGGATGGCAAGATCAGCTACGAGGAGATGCTGGCGATTGTAGAGGCAATATATAAGATGGTAAGAACTCTCCGTCGACGTCTGAATGAACATGCGATAACCCGTTCCTCCCTGTAGGTTGGCTCCATGGTGAAGCTTCCGGATGATGAGGACACGCCAGAAAAGCGAGTCAAGAAGATCTTTCGCACGATGGACAAGGATGAGAATGGAAGCCTGGATATCGAAGAATTCAAGGAGGGCAGCAAGCGTGATGAGACCATCGTTTCTGCTCTGTCTCTTTACGATGGACTTGTTTAGAAAGCTACGAGCGAGCGGAGCGGGATACAAGTGTATTATGCCATTATGACCACTGCATGCCCCAAATGCGTTTTTATTGTCCTCGATTAGGTGGTGTCAGGGAGACTTGAATATCCAATATTTTCTGTAGCGGTCCCATGTTTTGTCCTCCATCTCGCTACGCTCAAAGTGAATTCGTAGTGATCTGAGCCAGCTTTCATCAAAACACGCCTCTGTTGGTAAGGCGATTTCTTTACCTCCAAACGCAACTCTTTGACTACTTCTGCTTCCGTCTTTTCTAGGCCCTTTGCCATCCCCGGATTCCAAACAAAACTGCGTACATCTCCATAACGCGTCTCGCCTCGTTCACCTCACAACACCAACATAGGTCTCATCTGCAGTACGATGACGAAACAAGATAAAGATCCAGGTGGCTACAGGCCTATCGAGCCTCTCCGTCCTAGGCTCCCGAATGGAACTCGAAACTCTGCGGTTCCAGCCAAAGTGGCTCCAGAAACAGCTCCAACTCAATCAGTTCACAATTCGGCAATGCTTGCCGCTGGCAAACCTGACACCAGTATCATCGGAAATCAGCCTCCCAAATCCACACAGCATCATCCTACCAAATCCGATCAAGCAAGAAACGTCCCTACAGATGGCTCACCCCCGCCACCCACGGACCCCACCTTTGATGATCAATTCATGGAGGCACAGGATCTGACGTACGAGAAATTATGTGAAATGGTCAAGGGCTCAGACATTGACACATTTCTCGCGTTCAAAGATGAATTGCTGTTGGCGGAGGAAAATCTTGGTAGCGGTTCCAACAATTTGTTTCTAAGACAGAGCCTTCACAGGATAGAGCTGGCCATACGAGGTGCTAACATCTTAAAATCTGATCGAGCGAAACGTGTTGGTTCCCAAGTGTCCGTGGTGGAGAATGCGGGTACTGTTGAAGCCGAAAAGAAAGCTGCCGGGGATTCCTCCGCTGGTGAGCTGCCCACGACGGAGGGGACGGCTGCGGACAATAACGCGGATCCTAAACAGACCACCCGGATTGAGTCCTCTCTAGCCGACCTTCAAAGTGGCCCCGACTTGGATAAAATCGACGATTCCGTTGCCACCATAGATGGAGAAGCACCAAAGAAGAAGGGAAAGAAGAGAAGGAGTAAGAAGAAGGCCATAGCAGAAATTAAAAAACCTCCCGCAACTGCATCTGCTCCTGCGCCTTACCCAACTGCCGACGGAGCTGATCACGTATGTGAGCACAAGCTACATGGACGGTGCAGCCATACCACCTGGAAGAACGACGACACTGCATTTAGCAAGGCACTTGCAGATACCATCCGTGAGCTGCTTTCAAGCACGCCGCTGGATTCAAAGCTCAAACTCGAGCTACATGTGGATATGAACAAGGTCAAGAGGCGAGTGGACGAGGTTGAAGCTGCAGATGGCGATACTAGCATATTACGCATCAAAAAACAATCACCCACAGCCAGTAACAAAGGCCCCTTCTCGGCATTTGGAAAATTGGTCAAGCCTGAACTGCAGCGTGCCACTGCGATCCACCTGTTGTCGTCGCCGAAGTACTACAACGCGTTTCTCGATTACATTGAGCACCTCAACTACCTCGTTGCATGTGGAGACGACAAGGCCCCGGCAATGGCAGATGAGGCCAACGTGGTTTACGGTGTTGTCACAGCAGTCTACAAGGAAGTGAGCGACAACACACGATCCAAAGTCGATGCTGTGACCACCAAGAAAGGGGAGCATGTGCTCACGGAGAGCGAGATCCATGAGCGACGTCTTGCAGAGTCGGCCAAGAAAATGAGAGAACTGCAGGCGCTAGAACAGGGAATACGCCAGCCAACTGAGGCTTCCGACCCGGTATCCCGCCAATCGTCTTCCTCGAACGAATTGGAAACCAAGGCCATGTCTCTCATTCAACAGCCACCGGTATTGCGTCGCTTTGTTGCCGATTATCAGGCGATGCGAACAAATTCCGATGCCCAGGGTTCGTTTTGGGGACAGGAATCGCACCTCTTATATCAGAAGCTGGTCGATATGAAAGCTGTGCCGAATCTTGAGAAGCAACCTTTTAGTCTCGCAGGCCGCAAGCATGCTGTGCCAGGTTCCGAGAAGCAATCCAGTCGCAAACCGCCGTTGAGCCCCGACGAGGCCATCGAGGCCCTGGTTAGCTCTACTTCAGATGAAGAGGCTTTTAGCATTGGTTATGACTACCTTGCATCGCACGAAATCACCCCCGAATCCCGCCAAACGGTAGCTTCGTATTACGCGGCTAATGACAAGAAATTCGCAACGTTTTTACTCGCAAAGGCGGACATTGAAGAGCGATTCAACGCCAGCAACGATCCAAAATTGGGAAGGGTGAGAGATGAGGCAGAGAAAATCTGGGAATGCGTTATGGAAGAGCGACGTGCCTGCGAACTCGAAGCCTCTACCGAGGAGGCCACCACGCCCGTAACCTGCAAACCGTTTACAACAATAGATTTTGTGGATAAAGTCATGAGGTCAATGGTGAAGCACTTTGCGACATCGCCATCTGGTACTCAGAGGTTCATGTGGCCGCTCAGGTTCATCGCTGAGCATCCCTCCGTCGAAGAGAAAACAAGGGCGACAGCGGTATGTATAGTGACTGACATGTCCCTGCTCTCCAAATATGAACCATTCCTTCAAAAGGTGAAGAACACGCCGTGGCATCAGCCAAAAGCCAGTACGTTGGCCAATCTCGGTGCTCAGCAGCACATACGACTCTTTATGGATGCCGTGGGTTTCATGAAGACAGCCCTCGAGAGCGCACCACCCTGTGTTTTGCGACATAACGCCAACAAAAACCGATTCATTATTCCATTCACCAAAAGGGCCGGTCTTCCAATCAAGGCCCGGCTATCGTATAACATTCGGGACTACGAGAGCGCCTATACCGCTGCATCGGATGACGAAGGAAGAGCATCTGTCAATAGGGACTTTGGCCTCCCACTCTTGGATTTTCCGAGATATTTCCGTGAGACAGCCAAGGAACTCCATGCGAGTGCTATCGACTACGCCGCGTTCATAGAGCAGAAAAACAACTTGGCGAATCTACCTGCGTGCTTTGGGAATGCTCAAGTCCGCCATGCTCTGGTTGCTAGCGCGCTTCTGCTCTCGTCTGCTCTCGCCGAGTTAGACTCCTCTTCCAGGTTTGATCGCCTTCGGCTCATGGAGGTTGTGGCTGCGTCCAATTCATATTCAATATCGCCCCCAGCGATGGGCTCTGTTGCCATGTGTAGAGATGCGGTTACCAGTTATGTTGCGGCCGCAGTGAAAGTTAAGACTAGCTTTGTGCGTGAGGATATTCATCATCAGGCTGCGGGTGACAAATCACGCTGCGACGAGAGCTCCAAGGATTACCCGCCATATGTTCTGGGTAGGTGGATGTCAGATGCAATGAAGGGGGCCAAAGCCGTGGCACCAGAAACCACCTCCTCTACTAATCTTCAAACTGAGGCCACCAGCGATCCCCCCAACGAATTAACGCAGTTGCAAAAGAAGTTTAAGAAGCAGCTCATTGCGGCAAACTATAGAAACGCACAAAAGGTCCCTCTCTCACAGTCTCAAGTTCGGTCCAAAGCAAGGCGCATCCTCTCGGATCCCAGTATGCTCCATTCGTTCTTCAAGTCAATGGAGGCGATGGAATGTGACTCTGGGAACGAAGACAACGAAGACGAAAAGTTCTTCACGGATGAGATTAATAGAATATATGCAGAGATGAAGAAGTTGGGGGGACAGGCGCCAGCCACGCCGACAGCTCAAATTTCCACTCCAAAGCAGGTAGCACTTACTACAGAGTTGCCCAAATCCTCTACTCTAGTTCCACAAAGCGTCATCAAATCGCCGGTACACCCAGTCACCGTCCATCAGCTCGATTTCGAAACTCACCAGGATACGAGATCCACAGCGGTTCCTACTCCGATACTCCCCCGCGACCGTGTCGTCGTCTATTCACCTGTAAGCATCCCAGTGAATTTTGACGTCTCTTTGCGGCCGGAAGCTACTCCGTTGCCGTCTGACCCTGAATTGGCAAAGGAATGTGTCATTTTTGAAACGGCCAGAGCGCAACGAAAGGCCCTCGCTGCATTCTACGCAAAGTCTACTCATATCTATGAAGATTTCCTGGACCTTAAGAGCGACGCCGAAGACGCCATCCAGGAGATTGATTCTACAACCGAGGAAGGTTCCAGGGCAAAAAGGGTGCTTACTGTACTGGACACTATAGAATCGATGGTACAAATGCTGAGAGTCGGCGTGACGAGGGATAGCGACAGCGAACATTTTGAGAAGGCTGCGGCAGAATTACTTTTAGACCTTGACAAGCGCCCGAGGCTCATGTTGATGTTGGAGGCACTCGAACAAATATTTGACGACGAATATAGTTCAAGGCGAGATCCAGATGCCAAACCTTTGATAGGCCGACAGCTTGCCAAAAGATTTGAGGAGTTGGTCGTTTCAGTATATCATGGTCTATTCGTCCCCGAAGCAGTCGAAGAAGTGCTGACGGCGAGGCAACCCCAAAAAATACCACGCCCTTCAAGGCTTGCTATTGACAATGTGACTCGTCCTTTTATTGGCGAAGAGAAAGGGAAACCTACATCGCTCACAGATCCGGCCGACGTCATCAAATTGGCAATAGATTATTATCCAGCCGTGTCTGATCTTGCTGCAGGCGCCATCCCGCCGTCCAGCTGCGGCAAAGGTGACGTCGCAAAGTTGTCTGGGGCAGAAATCAAAAAAGTCCTTGGTGGGCTGGATGCAATGCCGGTTCCCCCAAAGATTGTCGCCGAACTTTACGAGTCTGGAGCGCCAGTGTCCAAGGTTCCACGATTCACCGACGTCGAGGCCGTGGCGTATATGCAATCGCAGATAGAAGGTGCCACAGCTGTAACGATAGCCCCGAATATTCCCCCTTCCGATACGCCGGGGGTGGGCTCATCAGAGTCTACTGACAAGCATGTATTGGATGAATATACAGTCGTCCCTGATTCCACCCCAGAAGGTCGGGCATTGGGGAAAGCGATGGAAGACATACAGCTTTCAGCTTGCAGAGGGGATGTTCCGACTGATTATCAGATGGCTGCTCTCGGAAAGGCACGGCGAGAGGTGTATGCCAGTCGACATGGAAAGACCTTTGCGACAACAGCTCGTAGACCTCATCCAAACAATCTATCAGTTTCGGCCCGGGCAGAAAATCGTGCCGCGGCCAATCTATTGGCGAGATCCGAGGCCATGGCACTCGTGGGTACCACTTTTTTCCCCAATTCCCAATATGCCGCTCCGTCTCTGAAACTAGCCCAACCACGGCCAACATCACTCTCGCCGATAGGATTTCCGCTTCCACAGCCCGCCCCTCAACCTCTTCAGAGCCCATCGACACCAGATGCATTACGGGTGCCCCTCCGAGCAGCCATAACGGAGACGCCACTCTCTGCCTCAGCCACTACGGTGATTGGAGTCCAATTTGAAGTTGATAATCTCTTCTCCAGTATCGAGAGCAGCTGCGAGGTCCAGGAATGCCGTGCCTCGTTGCGCCTCCGGGATCCCGCCAGCGCGGAAAGCCTAGCGTTACTCGGCCTCAACAGGATTTTTGCCACCTACAAGGCCATCCGTGTGGTTGAAGAACGGCGGCTAGAGGAGCTCTTGGATAGTGCTCAGGAGTATCAGAGTAGCGTCGTTCACGCCATGACAGAAGTGAAACTTTTGAGCCGAGCAGTCGATGGAGCCTTTGACCATCTGATCGACTACAAGATATACAATAAGAGATTGATGAACGCATTTGACAAGGAGATGTCCGCATTAAATGGGGCACTCGACGACAAGCTTCAGAAACGCAGACGCAAGAAGAGTCGGAAGTCTGACAGACGAGGGAGGGGTTTGGGGAAGAAGCTGGGCGCTCATCGCCAGACCACCATCGAGAATTTCGAGGCTCCAGAGGGATACAATGATGGAGGTCCGACGTTGGGATCTTTCCGTGTTGCGTAGATGGGCAGAACTGTATGTCTGTAGGAATAAAAAGATGTTGCCTGCACTAGAATGAGCGTAAACCTGCAAATCACGTAATAGTTTATCAAAAATTCGCCATTCGCTCAAAAAACATGCGGTATGATATATTACAGAGCCTCCATATAACTCCCAGCCGCCCAGGCCATTCCCAGGCCCCCCAACACCCATGCACCAACGAGTTTCTTTCCCCACCAGCCCTCGTCTTCTGTAACTTTCGCCGCGCGCATCCTCGCCGGGCCAGGTTTTTGGGCAGTCTTCGCTCCCGGTGCCGACGTGGGCTCCTCAGTAACCTTCTCCAGTGGGCTTGTTTCCGCCTCTCGGCTTAACTTGTCTGCCGCTTCTTGTGCATCGGCCAATTCTCTAATCTTCTTGCCCAATGACAGCAAGTCTTCTTTCCACTCCGCTTCCTCCGTGCCATTCGGCCTTCGTCCCAAGTTCTCTTGCGTCTCCGGCTCGCCGACCTCTACACCCTGGACATTGCCAAAGAAGTCCATAATGAGGCGTTTTCGGCCCTCTTCCTCGTCGCCGGGAAAGAGGTCCCAGCGAAAGCCAGGTTGCGAATGTATTTTGCTTTCATCGTACGAGTCAAACAAGTCGCCCAGGGTCTTTTTGGATGACGGGTCGCGGACTTGGGTCTCCAAAAAGTCGAGATTATAGTATGTGTACCTGTCGATAACGGCGACTCCGACGTCGTTGTCTGCGTGATGGGAGTAACTGGACTGGCCGATTTCTGAGGAGCCAGTCGCGATGATGTTGGGAGAGTAGAATTTCGAATACATGGTGTTCGCCTGACAGGTATCGATCATGAAGAGGATTTCGTGGTAGCGCCTCTTCTCCCACATCTGCTCAAAGGCGTCTGCGAGGTCAAAGGCGCTAATCTCTTCGGCATCCTGGAACTTGAGGAACTCGTCGCCCCCGTGGCCGGTCATGTAGATGAGGATATTGGAATTTTCGTCTGTGAGCAGGCGCTTGCTGCGCGGCATCTCGTCGCCCACGCGGTCGGTGAGCAGGCGGATGAAGTTCTCGACCGTCACTTCGTAGCCTCGGTAGTCTACCTCGATGTTGGTGCCGTAGAGATCCACGGCGCGGTCGGAATTGGCGTATACGGTCCCCGGGAACGCATTGCGAGGATTGCAGGCCATGTCATCCGGCAACATGAGAATGATCTGGGAGTCTGGGATGCCCAGTCGCTTCACTGTGCGGTAGAGGGAGAGGACATTGGCGAGATGGCGGTAGTTGAACCAGAAGCGCGAGGTTCCCACGAGGACAGCCCAATTGGAGGTGTGCTCTGCAGAGACGGCGGGGAGGAGGGAGAGGGCGACAGGGAGCAGGAGGGAGAGCGGGGAGAGCTTCATGGCGAGGAGTTGAAGTCGAGTCGTCGAGGAGGTTCGTGGGAGGGGAGACCTAACAGACCACCGGCGTTTCCATGGACAAAGCGACTACACGTTTCGTGGTAAGGGCGATCAAAGCAGTAGATATGGAGGAATTCGTAAATGCGATGTGCGACGTGATAATGTGGCACTGATCGCTCGATATATTTACTAAATCGTACAGTATCGTGATGGTCTGTGAGGGTTCGCGCCGTTGACAGATTACATAATCAGGACTGGTAGCTGTAGAGAAAGTACCAGAGGAAGTACCAGATTACGTACGGCGGGGTGGATCGACCACAGTGCAGTGGGTATACGGTACATGACTAACTGCAACTGGCCTAAGTACCTTGGAAGACCCCAAGTGTGCATAATCTAATGTACATACAGGTCATTAATCAATAAAAAGGCATATAAAAAAACGTTGGAGACTCTGGAAACATTAGGGGGAAAGAAAAGAAGAAAAGAAGAAAAGAAAACAAAGACCCTGAAAGAAACAAATAAATATGCAATGCATGCCGTCAAATATATCAAAATTTATCAAGGGTCCGCCGCAGTGCTGTACAAAGGGTCTTGTTGCCGTTTGATACTGAAATATGCCGGCGAATTGCTATAGAAACCCAGCACAGATACAAAAATATATAGCCTCGTTTCCTCCTCCTCTGCTCTCTAATACTCGACATATTCTCTACTTGCTCAAAGCTTTTGCCTCATTATTTTCCTGACGATGCGGCTGGTGATCACATGAAAACCACCCTACGTAGGTGCTATACTGTACTATTTTCTACTCCCGTCCGTAGTGCTAGCTGTGGTCCTGTCATGCCCCGCTTAATTCTCCAGGTCGACGACATATTTACTACGCCCGCCGGCCCCCAGAAACGACGATATCCTCTTTTACTCAAAACGTTCCCTCGCTCGATGTGAGGTATCCGACGACGGCATCGAGCTATGGCTGGTCCACCCGCTGTGCTCATTGTTGTGAGGTTAGTGCTCTGCTGTTCATTCTCTCTCCCCTGGCTATGCCGCGGGGTCGCCGGCTGCGAAGCGATGGTGAGCGATTAATGGCTACGAACCCAAAAAGCTGACTGTTGCTATCTACCACAGACATGGAGCCCGTTTAGATGCTGCAGACAAGCAGTGGCATCTCAATTCTCCGACACCCTACGATCCGCCACTCACCTACGGAGGATGGACACAGTCGAGAGCCCTGGGCGCAAGGATAAGCAACCTTCTCAACGCCAGGGAAGCCGGCCTGCAGCCAACAACGACGGACGAAAATAATGATGGCAGTCCAGAGGTTGCCAAATCGAAGAAAAAACAGCGCGTCGTAATACATACCTCGCCCTTCCTCCGTTGCGTGCAGACCTCCGTGGCCATCGCATCTGGCATCGCCCAGAACCCAGCGCGCAACCATTCACGGCAGCCAACCGCAACACTACTCTCGGATGCCCCAGTATTCCAATCGTCTCCGATATTTCAATCTTCTCCGAGGATCAGACCCAAAATCAAGACCGATTCTCCGAGGCTAGAGCCTATACTGGAGCCAGCACCACCAGAGGCCGCCGCCAAGGATGCCGCGACAATCAGCAAGGCTACGCTGCGCGTCGATGCATTTCTCGGAGAATGGCTGTCGCCCGATTACTTTGAGCAAATCACCCCTCCTCCAAGCTCGGTGCTGATGGTTGCGGGGGCGAAAGCGGACCTCCTGCGCCGAGAGGACTATTCGAATCTCACTCCGAGAGAGGCAACGGCCACGGGAGGTTTTCCAGGTGGATGGGGAAGCCCGATCATAGCCCCTGATAGCGACAAAGACGACGCGATCTTATCTCCTAGGCAGTCAGCCCCACGGGACCGTACCAACAGTGTGAGCAGCGTCAATTCCGCCACGAGCCGGGTCAGCGGAAGGCCAAACACGAAGCTGTCTAGCCCACAGAATGGAGAGAATGCGGTATATGTCCCTCCCATTCCGCACTACGCAGTGTCTGGGTCAGATCCTATTCCATCTGGCTATGTGGCGCATGCCAAAGATGCTTGTGTTAATATCGACTTTCAGTGGGACAGTATGAGGGAGCCGCAGAATTGGGGAAACGGAGGTGAATACGGCGAAGAATGGAGCTCTATGCATAAGCGCTTTCGCAGAGGCCTCACACGGCTCGTCGATTGGTACCGCCATAATGACGAACCCAAAAAACGAACATCAAGACCCTCGACAAGCCAAGGTCCCCTTGATACCCCGTCTGAAACTACAGCCGATGAGGACACGGAACTTGTTGTTATATTGGTCACCCACGGCGCTGGCTGCAACGCCCTCATCGGCGCCATGACCAATCAGCCAGCCCTTCTCGATGTCGGAATGGCATCCCTAACCATGGCTGTATTGCGGCCTACGCCCCAGAACACACCGGGATCGACGCCTGGTGTGACTCCTGCGCATTCTCGTACTTCGTCTAGAACTATCACCCTCTACGACGAATACGACATCAAACTTATCAACTCAACCGAACACATTCGCCGGTCTTCAACTGCGTCGGCATCTAGCTCGCGCACGCCGTCTGTAAGCGCACTACCCTACCGTCCACCCAATCGGTATAATGCAAATGGCTCGCTCGCAAATCCTTTCGTGGAGCCGATCAACCTAGGGGAACCAGTTCGTGCGGTACCACAATCTGGGAACTTTGGGAGTATCAGGCGGACAGCGAGTGTAGCATCGAGCTCCCTGCATAAGAGTTATACGCCGGTTGTGAGAGGAAGCATTGGGCTATGGTCTGCACCAGTCAGGGCTGATGAAGATTCTGTCGAGGAAGGAGGCGAAGGCGATGATATGGTACTTAATTTTGGGGATATGGCCATATCGCCCTCCTCCAACCCGGTGCAACCTGCAGAGCCGCAGCCGGTGAGAAAACTCTCCAGCAACTACGGCGAAGCTGGAGATGAGGTGGCACCATTGAGCGGCGGACTCTGGGGAACACCCCGGGCGCCAGCAGATGCGGGTGTTGTTCCGGAGAGAGATCATGGCGCAAAGAGACGCTGGACGATCAACGAGAAGAGCACATTATAGCAAACGTGAGAACAGGAAGATGGGCAGCGCTTATGGCTTTAGCGGGGCGATTATGGCGTACACGGTAATAGTAACTCAACTCTGGAAGAAATGGGAAACTTGAATAGCATTTATGGGCGATTGTGAAGAGACGGAATGTGAGGACTTGTTATTGAACAAAGCTGGGCCGCGGTGCAAGCTATACCAAGAATACACACTTAATGTTTGTGTCTTAAAACCTCTTAAACCCAGATTCCTCACTTTCTATGCAAGCTCTATCTTGCCATTTCCAAATATTTTAGTGTTTCTTATTTAATTTAAATATTTTAGTCTATATGTAATAACGTACATGTATAGCGAAAGCGCAAAACAAGCGAAAGCGCAAAAATATCACGA
>JPJV01001900.1:0-37490 GCA_000750745.1 Pseudogymnoascus sp. VKM F-4281 (FW-2241)
TCACGAGGGATAATGCGAAGACGGGGGCGGAGAGGGCGGTGGGGAAGAGGGAGGCTAAGGTGGACGATGGGGGGGAAGGTGGGCAGAGTGTCGTGGGAGGAGAGGAGGGAAAGTAAACCCAGGGGTTGGATTGTAAATTTTGGATCATGGTTGGATATATATACCATTGCTACTCTGGCGTTGATGGGGACTTTAGATAAAATAAAATATCTACAAATATAATAACTATAACTAATTATGGAGTATTATAGGAAACCTTGGAGACGAGGATATATTGCATTTATAGTTGCTTTGTCCAATGGATTAACATGCTTGTAACGTTCTGGTATACTTTGAACTCTAGACCACACAATGATATAAAGCTACAGAGGTAGTTCAATGTTTGATGTTGTACAATACAGCATATATGCTGGACTAATGTGCGGGCTACCTGCTATCTATGCCACGAACTGCAATAGTGTCTTCAACATATCGTTTGTTGTCCGCTGCTCATCCGTCTCCAGCTCGCCCATGGTATCCAGTTGTTCTAGAAAATGTTAGCCTTGTCCACACACCGCGGGAATAGATGTCACATACCTTTAATTGTACCCCCCAACACACTCAACCCCTCGTCCCTCTCAGCTAGCAACTCCTTAATCTTCCTCTCCGCCCCCTCATCCTCGGCCACCAACCAAGCCAATATGACATCCACAGTCTGCAAACAAAACAACCCCGCATCCAACCGTCTCGACAACCACTCCCCCTCCCGGTCCTCCCTCTCCTCCTCATCCAACCCCCTCGCCTCCTCCTTAATCACCTCCTCCACGGACTCCACCCTCCCCGCATACTCCCTCCTCATCCCCACCAGCCGCGCGATCTTCCCATAATCCCCCTCCACAAACTTCGCCAGCGTCCTAATTCGTGGTCCCTCATCCGCCGGCAGCGACCGGAGCATGCTCGCGAAAATCCCAAGCAGATGCTCCGTCGTCGACCCATCCGGCCGCTTCATAAACACACTAAATATAACTTTCAGCCCACCCCCTTCGACAAGCCGCGCGCATGCTTCTGCTCCTTGGCCTGCAAGGGCGTGGTCAAGCATTCGCAGTGCTCGCGGCCGCGCCATCTTGCCTTCGCGCACCATTATGAGAGCCAACTCGACGCCCTCGGCTTCGAGAAATGCGGATTTCCCAGCTACATCATCGACCGTGCATGTCAGGGCATCAAAGATGTTCTCTACAAATTCCTCCTCCTCAGTGCCGTGTGCGGGGTCGCGCTTGCGGTACGGAGCGAGAAGCTGGAGGAGGGTATCGACGCCATTAAGTGTGAGAAGGTGAGCGCGTGTAGCGGTCGCGGATTGAAGGAGGATGGCGAGTAGTTCAGCAGAGTACTGTTTGTTCTGCGTTGTCGGGGTCTCCTTGGCCTGGATGCGTGTGAGGAGGTATTTGAGGACTGCGGGGTCTTGGCCAATTGTTTCCGCGTGGGCGGGTTGCGAGGCGAGGTTTTCGAGAACGCTGAGCACGTGGTAGACGCCTGCGCGGTCGGATTCTTGGGATTCGTCGAAGCGGGTGAGGTTGGATGTGAGGAGGTCCAGGAGGCCGGCTTCGAGCATCGCGTCCACTACGGCACTCCACTGGGAGGGGTCGGCTTCGACATCCTCGTCGGTCAACTCGCTGATGATTTCGATGGCGTCAATGGCAATGTCGGTGTTCTCGTGCGCGAGTAAACTGACGAGGGAACTGACGCAGCCGAGCCTAGCGAACTCGGGGTATAGCTCGGGGTGCTCTGCTAATAGCGAGAGGGCTTTGACGTCTGTGTCTAGGTCTGCCTCAGATCCCATAAACTTCTGCGGATCGTTTTCGAACTTCGCCCTTAGTTCTGCATTCTTTGATATCCGCTTCTCGAAATTGAGCGCCAGTTTCCTCACCCATGCCACGTCTATCTTTTCCGGTGCAACGTTCGCATCCTCTTGCCCCTCCATGTAGTCCAATATCTCCGACGTGTCTTTTGTAATTCCGCCACCAAAGAAGCGTCCATCTTCATCGTCTGGTATGTCTGGACCATAGTCCTCGTCGTCATCAGGCGGCCTCGAAGGACCGGCTTCTACATCGTCGTCATTATCTTCGCCATCTTGGGGTCTCCCACTGGCGGTGCCATTGGTCGACAGTTTCGGGGATTTATAGTGGACATCTGCTACAATCAGCATAGGAACGCGTTGAATTTCCTGAATAGCATGTACTTGGGTCTTGGATGGTTTCCAACTTCCTCTTATTGTGGCTTGGGATAGCTGGCTTCTGGACGTAAGTTAGACTCACTACTCCAATAACAATGGACTGAGGACAAACCTTGAAAAGCTCGTCGATGCTTGTCATACTGTAAGCAATGCGTCAAAGACGCAAGTAGGTTCAGGTTAATAGATCAGTTTTTTAATCCATAAATCTCTTGGAATAGCGTTTCTCTTTGAGCAAGTGAACCAATCCAATGAGGCTACGAACATAATAGCCTTGTCGCTGGGAGTTGCTTCGGATAAAAGATTTGCCGAGAAGTCCCCGAGCTTGTCCCCAACGCGCTTGCCAGCCAATACTCAACGCGCTTTGCTAATCTCACTTCATAAAACCTTACTCACTCAAACTATTCCATGAACCATGGACAGATGATATTAATATAAACAGTTGCATCAAAACCAACGTTGTATGGTCGAGGGCACTGCTCCCAACCATGGATTATGATACCCTTGGAAGCAGATGCTTCCAAACAGGGGACCATCTTGGTGCTCTGGAACACTTCAACAAGGTAGGTTTATTTGGAATCCAGTTTTTATTTTCGAACCCATACTGTCCCGCACTGGTATTCTCCTGTTTATCGTCCAATATCTTCCACATCTGATATACAGTTTCTACAGTAGCCTGCTGCTACTCTTGCCTTCGACGCAGCCTCTGGTCACGTGTTATAGATTAATAACTATGTGTGTGTATTGTATAGGCTATCGAGTGCTCTTCACCAAAGTTAGTGCCTGCTATATTGAACAAGAGGAGCCTTGTATACATCAAACTCGAGAAGTACCAACAAGCCCTACGCGATGGTCGTGAAATTATCAAGCGGATGCCAGATACGGCCATGGTAAAACCACTGCCTCACCTCCCCCTTTTTCCGAAGCATGCTAACCAAGCTAGGGGTATTTGCGATGTGGTCAGGTTGTTCAACTTATGGGGCAGCGCGATAAAGCTCTTCAAATCCTCGAGCGTGGACTTCACAAGGTACCTGTAGGCAATGATGATCGAAAGGTATTCTCACTTATTGCTTGCTGAAATCCCTGAAGCTAACTATCCCAAGATCCTGTCGAAACATTACGAAGCCTTACGGAAACAATCTCAGGCAAATAATCGTCTTGACCCCCTATCGCGACTTCCACAAGAAATTGTTCAACTGATATGGGGTCTTCTAGATTTGAAATCTCGCGGGTAAGCCCATATAACACAATGCCTTACTTATTTGTGGTTTCTGATATGTAATAGCCGTTGCTTATCTGTATCCAAGGGTTGGAAGAGATCCATGGAATCATACTCACCGCTATGGCAAGACCTAGAAATCTTTGACAACAGGATGTCAGAAATGGCACTTACGGCGTGGTTAAAACGTGCCGAACATAGCAGCTATAGTCTGCGTAGTGCGACGATAGTTTCGCATAAATATGAGGATAAGTGCCTCAAGCATATAAGTCGAATCAAGCGCCGCAACAAACTAGAAAAGCTTGAGTTTCACATTGCCTATCAAATTACAAGTCTTCCAACGATGCTTCCGGCCCCGTCGCAATATCTTAAAAGGCTGGTTGTGTCATCGCAACTCTCGGTGGATATTTCTGCTGTAAAGGAGATTATGACCAATTACACTCGCCTAGAGCATGTTGAGTTTCATGGGGTAACTGAGCAAGATTTCTCATGCTCCTGGCCAGAAATGCCAACTCTCCAATTTATCGTTCTTAACTTTGCAATAGCCAGGCAGGCAACTGGATCGGGTTTGGCACTCGTAAGTTTATTGTCTCCCACATCATAGCGCACAATCTCACATGAACAGAATGATTTAGTCAAGGCATCACCAAATATGAAGTCAGCTACAATTAAAGACTGGAGACACCTACGTCCCGAGGTGTTCGATATGTCCAGCTGGACAAAACTAACGTATCTAGATATTTCCAACACAAACTTTGTTTCTGTGCCTATATTTCCAAGCACATTAACTCACCTAGAAGCGGCTTTTGTCGGCATCGCTTCATTCAGTTCTAACCTCGATGTCGATCGAGAGGCTGTCTTCCCGTTTTCGAAACTTGAGTACCTCAGCGTTGAAGGCAGCATCCTTGGAATCATAGTCAATGACATGGCCAACCCTGCACTGACCTCAGGCTCCCTCAAGACACTAAAAGTAGGCTGCGAATACAGTTCAATACGAGGCGAAAACCGCAATGACTGGATCCATACCTTACCTGCATACTCTCCGGCGCTGAGAACTCTCTGGCTCGACCGGAATATAGAACTCCCAGAAGAAACTATCATTGCGGTTCTGCGACAGTTTCCAAACTTGAAAGAAGTTAATTTGTCCCGTACCGTTGCCACTGGATCCACTTTGCGCGAACTCTTCGAGCGCGAGAATAAGCCAGAATTTGTCGACATGACGCACTGCGAGAATTGCTACCACGATGCCGTTGAGGTGGCACGGGAAACTGGAATCGAAGTGAGGCACCAGCTTGCGCCGAAGAATAACAAGACGGGTAGGAAGTTCCGCGACCAATATCTCGACTGACCAACGACAATCTGTGACTGGATACCGATAATTGGTGCAATAAGGAGAATACACGATGTGATGGCTCTGGATCAGTTGGATATTGTGAATGGGGGCGTTTTGCTTTTGGGGTTACTATAATCATGGGAGGTGCAATGGACACCCGGTTTTGCTTGTTGGGGATGAGGTGAGAAGGCTTGTTCCATGGGAGTACATACATGGATTGTTTAGCGGGTATTGGGTCTTACTGGGCATTTGTTGATCATGTGCCAGGGAGTGGCGTAGCAAGAGCAAAGCAAATAAGAATGATCAGTGAAGCTTTGTGAACTGGATCGTGCCTATGAATACCGATAATTTAGCTTCGTTTTGTGTTGAGCTGATGTGCATTGAAGGAAGTCAGCCTTTCCATAACTCAATTACTTTCCAGGCACATACTACAATATCAACACCTGAAATTGGTGGGCCTGGTCATACTCGGAGCAGGCGGGGAATCAGGTGCTTTGGCCGGGAAAACTGCCATTTCCCAACAAAATTTCCATTCTTGCTAATTGCTTCACAGGTGGCTACGGAGACATTCGTAGACAATTTAGCTATCCAGGCCGTGGAGGCAATCGTCAACAGCCTGGCCGACGTCTTCAATCCCCTTGCAGTGGCACATATGACCGACGTGTCGTGCAGGTATGGTATGAAACAAATACTGATTCTCAGTGACTGTTACGTAGTCTGTCCCAAAATAATTTCGTTCTATTCCAAGCACATATTAATTTTCACAATGCTGCTTTACACTGATACCCAGATAAGTAGTTCGAATAATTTAAAACCTATAATCTCTTCGAATTCTCATTCGTTTCCCGCCTGTCGTTTGCTTTCCTTGAGATCAGACCGTCGGACATTCAAATCCCCCAAAAATTGTCTCAAAGTCATACTCGTTCCATCTAACCTCCGGCTTCAGCCCCGCCCACCTCCATTCCCAGCCCCCCTGCCCCCCATCCAGGTCCTTAATCCACACCTTCTTGAAGTAAAACTCATTGGTTGCATGACTATGACCCCTCTGTTTTTCCACCTTATGGGTCTCATCCTCAAACCGCAAATGTCCTGCCCTCAACTGTTGTCTAGCGATCACAAAACCGTCATCGATTTTCTCCCATTCACATGCACCAAGGAGATGCTGCGTCTTCAATAATGGATCACCGAGGAAACCCGGAGAGCTCATCATGGCGACGAATGAATCCGCGGCCATGGAGGGATACGACTTTCCTGAAACCTGGGTATAGTCGATTATCAAGACTGGTGCGAGGATGCCAGAGAGGCGCTCCCAGTCTTTGCTGTCATAACTGTCCGCCCAGTTGAAGAGGAGGGAGGAGAGGGCGAGATGTTCTATCGTTTGTGTCAGGGAAAGGACAACTTATTAAAAGACGAGGAAAGGTTAGGAGTAAATTGGAAAGAAAGGGAGACGGACCCTCGAAAGTGATCTGGTTCTTTCCCTTCTTGGAATCAATGGACGAACTTATGGCGGACCAATTTGTAAAGTTCAACCCCATCAAGCCACTGAGGCTGTTGCGGAAAAGCGAAACAATACTCAGAATCATAGTCTTGTTGTCTTATGTGTTATCTTTTGTCGGCAGTTTGCAGATGTCAACTTTCCGTCTCAGGGTTCGATGTCTATCAAATATATTTGTATCATCTTCCAACCTCTCTACCTAAAAACGTAGCATGTAATGGTGTTCATGGACCGGACATGTTTGGGGAACTCAGCCCGGACTTCCACATCTCAATGCTAATGCCTGGTTGACAAGTATCCCGATGCCGAAGCCCACTGTGCCTCGAGGACCCTACTTGTCGCCATCTCTCCACCGGTCTCTTGTCCGGATCTGGTATAGGCGCATTTGTATCAACATTAAAACAGATAAAGTAGCCACCGTATCGTATATCGGATTTTCGTGTATGCGCACCCTATGGAAACCTACATGACAATTGTTGCTAGAATGGGCATTTTCCAAATCAACGTTGTCCCTATATGTTCTAAGCCACCAAGCCACTAGGCCTAGAAGCCAGGATACCCATTCTGGCCTTTGTCATGCTCATGTTACATCGACTTCTTTGGCCGTTGTATCGATTCGGTCAATGATGACTTGCGGTCTAAACATCCATCCTTCGTTTCCTCACGTCATCCCTCCAAATCCTTAACCACCGAGACATACCCTGTATTCATTCTGCGTCGTTGTCTTGCAGGGAAGACGGGCATTGGTAGGATGCATGGGAAGCGATGTCTTCATCATGAAACATCGTCCACTGTACATTCCGGATGCAGCCACTCGGATCTGGCAGTGTGGCAGTGCGAGCTTCAGGATATTGTGATTCTGGCTCCAAAAAGTCTACTACGGCACTTTGGAAGGATTCGACTGTGGGATACACCACGACCCCGAAGGCCCAGCCATTCCCAAACGCGAACCTGTGACGTCTATATAAAGATTAACTGTCAAGCTGTCATTGCATGGGATAGTATCATGCGCTAAAAGCGGGTTGTCGTCTAGTGTATTGCCTAGACCCGGTTCTACCTACCCCTGCTCAACGTTTATTCATGATCGAATCACGCCCTGCTTTCTGGCATGCGTCATTTGAACCACTTACTTTATAAAAGAATGGCTATTGGCAATCGACCGGCAAATATCTAGAAACGGCCAGTCGGCAATCGATCGATGAAGATCTAGAAATGGCCGGCTGCTTGGCGCCTGCTGCAGAGCGGAAGAAGTGACGTCAGGACAGGTTCAACGACACAATTCCAAGAGCTGGGTCGCTGAAGCTGCTTCAACCGACTGTGGACGTCTGCGGCCCGACTGTGGACGGCTGTGTCGCGACGCCGCCGTCCACAGTTGGCCGAAGCTGCCTCAGCTTCGGGCCGGGAATAGTCGGCGTGAGTTGGGCCTTTCGAGATGTGGACAGGACATTGTTAGGGGCATTACGTCTCCCCTATGCAGTTTTGTAGCACTTGAATAAGTATACTCGGAGCATGGAACCCATTATGAGCTCCCGGAAGTCGTTCCGCCATTTTCATTACTTTGATTTCCGCAGTTTCGAACGAATCTTTGAAACGTCAGTCCCTTGTGTAAGTGCATACTTACTATGGGATTATATTTTGGCAAATGTTAGGGTGGAGGTAGTCAAAATTGTGGCCATCGCTCAAGCTATCTATCTTTATTCTATCCTTTACGAGTTGTTACTCTCAGCTGTCTCTTTTTTGAATCTGTGAAACCACACCATCGTCAACATGATCTTTTGTGCCTATTGCGGTAAAAAGTTTACAAGAAAGGAGCATTTGGAAAGGCATATACCAACTCGTGCGTATCCCTTCTTCATCTAGACTTATTAACATGCTGAGGAGTAAAAGATACAAATGTAAAACCTTATAGGTGCAAAGCATGCCAACTTTCGTTTGCGAGAAGGTAAGTTCATATACTATCACTCATGGCCGAATCGTCTTTAAATGATTGATTAGGGATCTTCTGCAACGCCATTACTCGACATATCATGAAACGGGAGATCCATCTCTCCAACCTTCAGCGTCTATTAAAACCGTCGCAAGACAAACACCCATCGCTTGTCTCAACTGCGCAAATGCAAAGACTAGCTGTGACAAGCGTGTCCCATGCGCAAGGTGTGCAGATAAATCGCTGCCATGTGAAGCAAGGTTTGCGCGACGACCATCAACATCGATGATGAAAGTAATGGCCGCGTCTGAAGCCTCCGAGCAAGCTCCAGAACCAACCGAACCCAATCCACCACAGGATTCCGCTATCGCTACTCCGATAGAATATAACGATATGGTTATTGACCCTCTTTTACATCCGCCCACTGCGATGGAAATTGCATCACTTACGCCGCCCCAAATATACAGCACGGATGTCTCCGGCAAACCAGTACCAGCGAGAATAAATGACTTCGATGGGGTTGTGCAATACAACGACGGAATTGCAAGTCCTGGCTTGAATTATCAAGATCTGCTCACGTGGGATTATTTACCCATGGATACGAACCATAGTAGTAGTCTCACAGCTGTGCCACCCGAAACCATGCATCCTGTTTATCCATATCAAGGCGACGTCTCATCGGTTTCTGAGATGAGCTCTGGCTCAACACAACATCAACTATCGACATCGCATACAAGAAGCTGCAGTATGAGTTCAGTTGGCGATCTCGACATGGAAGATGTGCCACCATCCAAGAAAGCCAAGCTGTCTTGTGATGTTGCACCTCATGTTCAAGAAGCCCTGGCTGCAGAGCTCGCTTGGCCATTAGCACGGTGTAATCCGCCTACATTCTCGGACTCCTGTCCACGTACGGCTGTTTGGCACCATGAGAGTCTGGGACAGAACTCTAAAAATGAACTTACTTGGGATTCCCTAGACCTGGAGCCTAACCAGGCTATATCTGCACTGGATTCCATTGATGTCAGGCCTATTACTCTCGGCGCTCGCGATACTCTTCATGCCATTACGCAAGGTTTTCTGCATCGCGCTTTGAAAACACATCGCGGTGGCTTCTCGAATAAATGCCCGAATGGCCAGTATCCCGGTCCAGCGAATTTCAGCTCTCTTCTTCTACCACCGATCAATGTGTTGGAGTACTTTCTCCAAAAATATACCCGTAATTTATCAAAATATTATGCGCTCGATTCTGGGGGAAGAATCGACCCCGACAAGCTCATCTACGGCAACCATACTTCCACTCTCCTTATTCTCCTCATGATAGCGCAAGGTGCTTCGATGTCAAGATCAACAGAAGCTCGCTGTCTTTCAGCTGGTGTGACGGAAATCTGTAGGATATCACTTTTTGATATCATCGAACAAGATATCGAGCTCTGTGCTGACCCGACTGTTCTGCGATGTGCGCTGTTGTTTACGATGCTCGGTGCATGGAGTGGGGATAAATGGCATATGGATATTGTGATGGGACTGCGCGGAATGTATCTCACTATGCTGAAGCACGCTGGGATGTTGGAGCCGCAAGATATGTCGGTGCCGAGGTTGGGTGCGAGTTCAGATGTGAACATGCAATGGCGGGCTTGGGTAGTGGCCGAAACTCAGAGTCGGTGAGGACCCTGACCAAATATTCTGTCTACTGTCGGAGACTAATACTTGATAGACTAGTATACGACTGGGTCCTCCTCGATCAAGAAATATCGCTCTTCCACGACATGCCCACCATCCTCTCCATTTCGGAGCTGCAAGCGCTCCTCCCCCACCCCAACCCCTCGTTATTCTCCTCTTCTTCCGCCCCCGCCTGGTCGAGACTCCTCTCCACATCATCAGCATCACATATCCCGATCTCCCTCCATGGCCTCTTCCAGGACTTCCTCCACGACAATTTCTTCCACTATTCCGCGTCTCTCACGCCATTAACACTACGCCTCCTCCTACACCCAATCCAAAGCCTCCTCTACCAAGTTCGGCAACTTCTAACTTGCTTCTCCGACGTCCTCTCCACGCCGCGCTCCTCAACGCGAACCCTCACCAAAGCCTCGACCCTCACACATCTCGAGGAAGTCCAATCCCTACTACACAAATGGTACAACCTGCACCTCTCCCTTCCTCCCTCTGTTTCTGGCTCGGCCGACGACTCGACCAAGGCTACAAATCTGATCCTATATCACCTGATTAGCCTTAACGCACACACCTCCTTCCCCTCACTGGAGCGCGTCGCTCGCGGTGCCCCCGCCACGCTTGCCACACCGAACCCACACTGGGATCTCAGCCTACAGCACCAAAAGTGCATTTTTGACAGCAGCTCCGCGCTATTCCACGCAGGGCAGATTCTGCGCCTCGTGACCCTCTCCGACTCACGAGATCGCAGGCCGCCGTGGGCCTCCCTCGCCGTCTACCGCGCCAGCCTGGTCCTCTGGTTCGACGTCCTTGCTATGTCTGATCCGAACTTCCCGCCACCGACGGCGCAGGGTCCAGTTGTGGTGATTAATGAGAGCATGGCCGATGATGCGGCGTTGATGGGCTGGTTGTGGAAGGGGGTGGGGGTGCCGGTGTTAAGGGGTCGAGATGGCAGCATGTGCAGGTTGCAGGCGCCGGAGGTGGTTTTGGAGACCTGCATTGGGTTCGTGGGCGGTATGGACGAGGGAGGCAGTGGAACAGGAGGGAGACTTGCGGATGGAATTGTGAGGAAATTACGGATGTTAAAGGGGAATTGGCATAGTGCTGGGGGCCTGCCAGGCCAATAACATAGGAGTTTTTCCATCAATTTTGTTTTGTGTTTGCTGGGGGATGGGGAACTGATTTGTGGGGTTGAAGGGGAGCACCTTCATAATGTCTATTTGTATTTAGAGAGCGGGTCTTCAGAAAGGTGAATGGCGCAGGGTACAGGGTGCCTAAGGAGAAGAGGGACGAGGAGATGGCACACAGACATTTACGGCGTATGATCATTTTATGAGTCTACGAATCTATATATCTCAACGACATCCTTTCCTAACCCCACTTTCCAATACTATCTATTTGTTAATCACATTGAAACATGAGCCTTCCCACGTAAGCGCATATTGAACTCTATGCCTGGCGGTCCATTGAGAAGGAGCTTGACTACGAATGAATAGACTGCAGGTACAATCTCTGCGTAGATCATTGTTTCACACTCTCAGTCTCGTAGCATCTGTATAATTAGAGCGTGGTGACTTGTTTTCCACAACTGGTATACTCCGTCGCAGTTAAACTGTGTTCTATTCAGTAAAAGTGTGTATTCCTAACTGTATAAAGTAGCCTACGTTTTTGGGGGTGAATCATGACGAGATCATGTGACCGTATTATAACAAGATGAAGTGCTTATTTTCTCATAGCTTGTGGTGTTACATTCCCAGGTCAAACACCAACCTAGCTCTTAGCTCTACTAGTCTTATCTAACTTGCTGTTTCACCGGATATTTCCTATTTTCCGTGCCCTACTAATTCGGGCTACGTCACTCACTACCAAGTCCCTCCCGCCCTGTCAAGTCCGGAAGTCGTGTGAGGAGGTCCGTTGGGGAAGTCCGTTGGGGAAGTCCGTCACCTTCGGACGGCGGCTCTGCTGCAACATCTTCTCTCTTCAGCCCTATCTGCTCCCAAAGAAGGCTTGTGTGCAGCTCAATGGACTCCGGGAGCATGGAATGGGACGAGTCAGTTTGGGCGAAGGGGGAAAATCGAATGCTGTCATTGCCGGAGATGGGAATGAAGACAGTTCGGACTTGAGAAGACGGACGGAAGGGGATGTTTCGAAGCCGATGACACAAACGCACAAACACACCTGCTCAAGATGGTGATATATATCCTCGGTGCTAGAAGATTACTTCTTCAAACCAAGCGACGAGTTATCAAAACTTACAGAGCTACTTTTCACATATCATCCTTCCCTTTTATATGCAAATTTCGGTCTCAACAGTGACATCTACAATACCTCAAGAACCTCCAAAATCATGGCTCCACCAGCAGCAACAGTTGATGTGACCAACAATGGCCTAGCTATGGGCGGTGATCTTGCCTCCCAAGGCGGCACTACATATTTTGCCTCTCTTCCTTATGAAGGAAAAGTCGCCCTCATAACCGGTGCATCCCGCGGAATCGGCCGTGGCATTGCTCTAGAGCTCGCTCAACGCGGCTGCTCCATCATTGCGAACTACGCCTCCTCCGCGGCAGCAGCCAACTCGCTCGTCACTGAGATCCAGGGGCTTGGAACTGGCGCCAAGGCTATCGCTCTACGTGCCGATGTCTCTAAACCTGATGAGATCTTTCAGCTCTTTGAAGACGGCATCGCCCACTTTGGCCATCTGGACTTTGTGATTTCAAACTCCGGCACTGAGGTTTGGAAAGATGAACTCAAGGTCACCGAGCAGGAGTTCGATCGAATTTTCGACATCAATTGCCGTGGCCAGTTCTTCGTCGCCCAGCAAGGCATGAAGTATCTCCCACGCGGCGGCCGTATCATTCTCATGTCCTCGATTGCTGCCTCAATCTCGCACGTGCCAAATCACGCCTTATACGCAGGCTCAAAGGCAGCCGTGGAGGGATTCACAAGGTGCTTCAGTATTGATTGCGGCCCGAAGGGTATCACCTGCAACGCGATTGCTCCAGGAGGTGTCAAGAGCGACATGTTTGAGGGTAATGCATGGCATTATACACCTGGCGGAACACCGGATACGCCAATGACCGATATCGATGCGGGTATTGCAAAGACCTGCCCATTGAACCGAGTGGCATATCCAGCTGATATTGGCCGTGCCGTATCACTACTTGTGAGCCCAGAAAGCGAGTGGATTAATGGTAAGGAATCGCATTTTGACCCTTGTCGGTAATAATTTGTAGACGCATGCTAATCATATTTCAGGCCAGGTCATCAGATTGAGTGGAGGAGCCATCTAATACCGCATCAGTTGTTGCCTTAAAAAAGAAATGGCTGAACAGTAATGGTCCCTGGCTGTCGTGTCACGCTATTGTATGGACGAGAATATGTCAAACGTTGCATGAACGTTTCTGTTCCCCTCAACCTCTCTATATGTAGCTTTCAAATCATAGAATTACATCTAAATTTAAGGGGTGCATGTTGTGACCTCCTCATTAATTGATATGTATTATTATTGAAGTTCGCCACTCGTGCTCAGCGCCAATAGCAACAAATGGCTGACCTGCCTCAGTCAAGATCCCGTTGAGATATTCTCGTTGAACTCTGATGATTCTATCCTCTAAATTAAGGCCTCAAAAGCATACATTGTTGCACATATCTAACATCCTTCCGTTAGCAAAACAAAACATCGAACCGGCTATTCCAGCTGTCAGACGCTACTTTGCTGCATTCTCAGTTCCTCATATGCGGTCTTAAGGCCTTTTGATAAGTGTCCCAGCAAAGTAGAATAAACGCCAACATTCTTATCCCTTTCATTGCGTCCGCAAACCTCGCGGAAACGCCCAAAAAGTTCTTCCAGTTTCCGGAGTTCACGCCATAAAATTTCATTCCTGAACCAATGACTATCTTCGTTAGCAACGCGATAACTGCCGATAGACATTTGTGCATCTGCTCCAGTCGTGCCACTGAACTCGGTCTGTGACGCTGCCTGGTAAAATGACAGGATTTTCTCCATTATGGTGGCAAGGAGCATGGTAGTGGTATTGGATCCAGATTTGGAAAAACAGTCGCTGCAAGCCAGCATACTGGCACATCCTTCTACAGCTTTTCGATTGATGGTCAAGGCCGTATCAAACGCTGATACTAATCGAGTGGTGCTCGAATGATTGTGGAGAGCTTGGAGAGATTGAAGGCAGGTGGTGAAGCAGTTGCAGGGTGACGAGGATATCTTCGAATTGGTTCGGCGATCAGGTGGAGAGTTGGTATTAGGCACTGCATCTGGCGATGGAAGTTCTGCATTCTTGCGGGGAGGGAATGGTAAATTTAACGGCTGGCTATCGAACCATGGCGAGAATGAACACAGCTGCGGTACAGCCCCTGGAGAGTTTGGCCAAGACATCATCGTCCCTTGATCGTTTTGGAACACCGCATTGTCCAGCTCGTTAAAGAATATTGGCGCCCAAGGGAGCGAGGGCTCAAACAACTCGGTTGTGCTAGGAGGCAGACCCAAATCGTAAGCATCAAGCAAAGCGTCGTTGTGACCCGATGCTGTTGTGTTTGCTGAGTAGAAATCTTCTCTTTTCTCATCCGCTGACTCTGATGAAACGGGGAAGTTTCTGTCAAATCTAAAGACAAGGTTCTTCTTTTTATCGGTAGCTATAGGCATAGCTTGAGAGTCGAACGCAAAACGGGAATGCAAGGCCTTGTCGCCATTTGTATCTCGGTCGGCAGCACTGGCATCGACGTTGGAGTTGCTGATTTGCCTATCTATACCTGGCTTGCCGACCCTCAACGATGGACTGTATTTACAATCTGTTCCACACGCGAGGCAGCGAGAACATATCGGCCTAGTTTTACTGCATTTGACCTTGGCGAAGAAGCACCCATCACAAGAAGCTCTCAATCTTTGAAGATGAGTCTTATTTGAAACGTTGCTTGAAGACATCGTAGCCGGTATTTGTTTTAGAGTTATAGAAATGTAGGTATAATAGTTGGCACTCTATGGGTAGCCCGGTTGACTTTGGCTGGAACTCCACTAATGAAGATGCTGTGTTAATTCGATGCCGTATAAGTCAAATCCGGGTAAAATGCTTCTGGAGGCAACATATAACATTGAGACAAGTTAGATGGTCCTTTGATAAACATGTGACCTCGAACAATCTATTGGCCTAGTTATTTATATAATGATGTAACGTGCATGCATAGCGAATCTGTCAAAAAACGGAAGGAGAACATGACGCGGTAGTAGTTGCCGTCAACTAAATATTATATTCGTCCTCAACAGAATATACCCCAGAAGGAAGTTAGGCCGTCGTTGACTAGCCAATGTTCACGACGCGTTATCGAAATCAACTCAGAGATAACGTACACAGTACTGTTACATATTGTACTCTCTCAACGTCATATGGTTGAGTATAAACTGATATCGAGGCCAGCCTGTCTCTGTACCAACCACGGAAACGGGTACGGTTGCTCAGCCCTATCCAAGGACGGTAGCATTTGGATAGGCGACAAGAGCACTGAGCACTGTGGCAGGTTGCTTATCTATATGTATGGATGGACTATACCCTCAGATATGTAGTTGTACTTAGTCAGGAGTATGCAAATGCAACTATAATATCTCAACTCATTGTGGACGGGTTCCTCCAAGTTAGTCACTTTCAGCTCTATTGGAGCTAATGTACACAATTCAAAGTCTCGGGCAAATGATCTCTCCCCTAGGTAATGAATGTATTTATTGTACCTTGATCGATCGAACAACACAAGCGCCAAATTCAGGGATCGTATTTGTCTCGTCTGTCAAGTCTCTATTATCACACAAGAATCGGAAGAAATATCTGCCGCCTCATTTCGATTGCACTAAGGCGAGAGAGAGCTGATAGCTAATTTGGTCCATTCTGCTAAGCATGTGATTCCCTCATTGCCTTGCTCTCCAATGATGACCTCGTGGTAGCGTAACAGAGATGCAACGTTTTATAGCAACAGATATCCTGGTGTATCAGCGTTACATATGGGTATCCATGTCGTGCGAACCACAGCCGCGGGGCATCTCAACAACGGTGATGTCAGTTGGTCAGAGCTTCAGTTAGACGTTCTCAACGAAGCACACCATATGCTTAAGGTCCTGCTTTAGTGCGGTAATCATTTGCACTGCCTCACGGTGCAGCTACATCCTCACAGGACGCTGGACCGAGGTAGTTTCTATTCGCGCTCGTTAGTATCAGCGTACGGATTGGATCAAACCTTCCCATGGTTCAAGAACAAAGTGATGGCCTAGATCCCCATTTGTCTCACATACGCGATGGTTCAGAGAAACCTAGCCCGGTTACGTCATTAGATAATTTCAACGCGACGAGACTCCAACGCGACCTAATTGATAATATCATCTTTTTATGTCCTGCTTTGTCCAAGGGTCTCTGTCGCCCTCTTCTATAGAGACAGCACCGAACGTTGTTTCGTCGGTTAGTAATGGTGCTCTCTCACGTACTGCTCTGTCACATAGTCGAAGCGGGAGTCTAAATAGTGACCATATATTGTAATTTATAAGACGCTAGATGCTCTCAGATCCGTATACGACCCGCGGAACACTATATTCAAGACATCGCAATAGCCTCTCTGATTATACCCCCAAGTTTCTTCACCTATCACCAGGTTAGTACGTACATCACCACTTTCCCATACTGATAAAACTCACCAAATCTCCTCCCATCATCGTGAAATGATTCCCCGGCATACGCACACATCTAATCTTCTCATCCGGTAGAAAAGAATCCCATAGGTTCGGCCCAAAATCAGTCCTGTTATCCAGCAGAAACAACGCGTGTCCATCTGGGTACGGATCGGGTCTCGGGTCGCTCTCTGCCTTGCACACACCGTCTTCGCACCAGATAGCCGTCACCGACGGCGACTTATCCTTGGGGATACTAACGGCATTGTATGCTGATAAAGCCGAGACTGTGGCGGCGAAGTGGGGAAGAAGCCAGGAAGGGAGTTTATTTGGGTCGCCATCGCCGAGCAGTCCGATAGATCCGAACCAGCGATGGAGGGAGGGGTGAATAGGTTCGATGATCAGAGGACACGGTGCATCGATCATGATCAAATGAGTGACTTCATCGCCCGCCTTCACTAACTGATTCAACATCTCGAAAGCAATGACCCCCCCTGCCGACCAGCCAGAGAACATATATGGCCCAACTGGCTGGCGACGCTTGACCTCCTGGATGTACTTTGCAGCCACTCCAGGGACGCCACAGGTGAATTCCTCACTCCTCTTCATGTATGGCGAATTGAGACCCCAGACGGCTAGCGTTGGTGAAATTTCTGGGATGTCAGCGTAAGAGGTTGCTGAGCCAGAGCCGTCAGGAACCATCCAGAGATGCGAGGTGGCGGTGCGAGTCTTTCCTTGGAGAAGCACAGACGTTGCGAACCGCTCTGGCGTGATATTGGTGACTTGGTGTCCAGTTTCCTTGAGAGCAACTGTTTCTGTGGATATTGGTGGGGATGACAGCTTTGGAAAAGAGCTGGCGTCCATGCGGACAGGTTTGGGCCTCTGACTAACTCCAAGAGCCCGCTCAATATCCTTGATGGATGCGCAGGTAACGAAAAGATCAGCCGGGAGAGACAGTTCAGTCTCCTCTCTCAACTTCCCAAGAATTAAAAGAGCCATAAGAGAATCAACACCAAGAAGAGCAAGATCCTGTGAATCGGTGACTTCTTGCGTTGTGACACCAACTTCGCTCGCTATAATATTCCGAATAATTTCGCAAGGGTTGTCATCCTTGTTTAGTTCCAAATCCAAATCGTCTGGTGGAGTCGACAAGGGAGAAATCCCATTAATATTAGGTGTAGAGCTATCGGTATTAGGTGTGGAGTCATCAGTACTAGGTGTGCAGTCATCAATATTAGTATATAAGATAGGACCTTCCGTGACTTCAGAAATCTCGCTGTCTGCTCTCTCGAACCTGGCCAGCGAACTCTTGAACTGCCCGATTGTTGGACATTCGATGAAGATTGAAGAGGACAACTCGATCTCGAGGTCTTCTCGCATTATCCCGGTTATTGTCAGCGACATAAGAGAGTCGACGCCGAGATCCGCAAATGCGATGTTATCAGCGAGCTCATCCATGCCGACGCCTACTTCTTTTGCTAGGATGTCCATTGTTTGCGAGCAAACAGTCGCCAACTTCTTACTGGCAGGCTCCAGATTCGGCATGCTGTCCTGCGCAGTCTTGATTTTCGTAGTACTCGTGGTTGTCTTGTGTGATGCAGATGTAGCCTGTATAGCTACAGCTGGGGATGACTGAGCTGCTGGAGTCAGGGCTGGAGCTGGGCCCGAAGCCGTATCACGGACCGGTGGGAGTAAAGTATTCAGCACAGTCCGTAAGATGCACTGGAACTTCAATCCTCCAACGACGGCAACAATTCTACTGCCATCAAAGACATAGACGTCACCAGCAAGCATCTTTCCGCCAGCAGGTTGCATTTTGACGTATGAACGGTAAGTCTTTTCGGCAGAAAATGGTTCCGCGATACGAAGAGACTCCCAGCCATGGGACACGTAGGCTTGATTTCTTGAATCGACAGCATCGCTCCCGTTCACAATAAAGCCGGAAATATGTGCCACGCTGTCAATCCAGTATGGACTGCATACGAAAGTACCATCTGTAGGTTTAGTCTGGAAGGAGACATGAGACGTTGCTTCCATGTTCTCACTGCAGAGAATAACTTCTTCCATACCGCGATATTTCGCATCGTAGTCAACCAGCGCGGCGAAGAGCTTGTATGCAAGACCGCGACCTATCTTACTAGCTTTGCCGTTTTTCTCGGCATTCTTGAGCGAGTCGATTCGATGTTGGATCAGGTAGGCTATTCGCTCCCATTCCAATAGCCAAGTAGCACAGTCACCGAATGTGACAACGCAGTGAGCATGGTCGACACGAGCCTTATCTGATCCGCTTGAGAAGATAAGTTTTGCAGAGCTGCGAGAAGCATCGATATTGGCAGTTAGCTTGAGAATTTGACTTGTGCCATCTGGCCGTGCAATGAGTGGCTTGATTACTTCCATGCTTGCAACGTTGATGCCGATATTTTCAACATCTGGACGCACAAGCTTGTATGCATACTCGCACACTGTCATGGCCATGTCAGCATAGATTGATGATGGGCAAAGACCTGCGCCATTGACTAAGTGTCCCATGACGGCAGAGCGAAGGTCAGATCTTGCCAGATCGGACTCGGTGGAGATAGTCGCCATGTCGCCGTCAACCAATACCTCAACAACCTTATGTACGGTGGTTGTAGAAATCTTGGGTTTCGAGTCTTGCTGAAGGGCAACTTGACTATCACTGGCTCTTCCTTTCGTCAGACACCAGTCTCCAGTATACTGAAGCCAGTAATTCTTCTCATCGAAGGCATACGTCGGCAAATCCAAAAGCTGGACACGATCCAAATGATCTCGATGATATTCATTCCAGTCAATATTGAAGCCTGCTGTGTGAAGAGTGGAAAGACTGTCGCTGAGCGTTTTGTAAGCGCTCTCAGCCTTCCTCATGGAAGGAATTGCCACAGTCTCCTTTCCAAGCGTTGACTTCACCATGCCTATGCAAACCGGATGAGGGCCAATTTCCAAGAATAGGCTCTCCTCGTTAACGAGCCCAGCTGATTGAATTGAGGTTATACATCCCAAAAAATTGACTGGCTCACGAGCATGTCGTCGCAGATAGGACGGATCCACAGTTTCTCCTTCTCTTAGTTGCCTTCCAAACAGAGTTGAGACGATGGGGACTGTTGGAGCGTGAAACTGAACTGAAGCGGCCAACTTCTCAAACTCGTCGAGGATTGGATCAACCTGGGTAGAGTGGAAGGCGAAAGGTACTTTGAGCTGCATGTATTTAAAACCAGCCGCAGTTAGGCGTTCCGACATAGCATCGATCAGTGCTATATCTCCACTGAGTACCGTCTCTTCTGGCCCATTGATGCATGCAACATTGATGCTTGTATCGTTCATAGATTCTCTGATCGACAAAACTGAAGCCTTGACGGCAAGCAAACCATGACTGCCAACTGTGCACTTCTCCATAAGAAGCTGTGCTCTCTTGCCGACAAGGTAGATTGCATCACTAGCTGAGATAATGCCAGCTACATTGAGAGCTGCGTATTCGCCAAGACTGTGTCCGACGACGACGCTTGGATTGATACCCCAGGAAGCCCACAATCGGGCCATTGCCATCTCGAAGCACAACAAACCAAGCTGTACGACGACTGGCGATAAATCTACCACGGCAACGGTGGAACCATCTATAAGCGGTAAAAACGAGGGTAAACCATACATGGCGGTAATGTTGTTAAACTCCAGCATGGTCTCCTTGAACAACGACGAGTTCTCAAATAGCTCCTTGCCAAGAGCAGCATAATGTGACCCTTGTCCAGTAAACAGAAAGGTAATCTCTCGAGTGGTCTGAGGAATTGGCGTAATGTTTTCAGTCAACTTGTGCTGGATGAATTCTCTAACCTGAGTAATATTGAATCCTGTGACTGCTATCCGCCAGTTGTGCTGAATGCGACGGGCAGTAGTTGTATACGAGATGTCTGCGAGTGATGCCTCCGGATGTTGATCGATGTAATACATCAAGCGCTCAGCGTTCTTTATCACGGCAGATTTTGATTTCGCAGTTATCGATACGATGTGGGTTGATCGGTCATCTGTGGAAAATGTCTTCGTCCCAGGGCCATCCTCGAGCAACAGCCCAGAATTTCCACCAGCTGCACTGAAGTTGTTGACAAAAACACGTCGTGGTTGGCCAGTTTTTTTAACCAGAGGAGTGGAATGATAAGCAATATGTACATTCCTCTCTGGCAAATCTTTTGGGAACGTTCTATTGATTGTTTTCTTGATGCCAACATGTGGAGGCACGGTATTCTTCTGCAGCATCATGAGAACTTTGATTAGTGCTGTAACTCCAGATGCCGCTTCTCCGTGGCCCACATTGGCCTTGACTGAACCGAGATATAGCGATTTCTCTGCGCTTCTCTTCTGGTCTGCAGGAGCGAAGACATCTGTCACCGACTTCATCTCAGTGGCATCGCCGGCTTGAGTGCCGGTGCCATGCATTTCCACATAGTCTACATCCAATGGATTAACACCAGCCATATTTAGGATATTGCGATATAGAATCTCCTGAGTTCCGGCGTGGGGATGAGTGATTGACACTGCATCTGCCGAATGATTCGTGGCCGTGCCAAGAACGACACCGAGAACATTGTCCTTATCTGCAATAGCATCCTCGAGTCTCTTGATGATGACAGTAGCACAAGCATCAGCGCGACAATATCCATCAGCGTCGTTATCGAAGGTGGCACATGGTCCATTCTTCGACAAGAACTGCCCTCTGCTGAGGCCGGCGAAAATGTCAGAGTTGGTCATGCAACTCAAGCCTCCGACAACAGCAGTATCGCAATCCATGGCCCATAGCGACGTACAAGCGAGTTGAATAGCCGCCATACTGGAAGAGCAAGCGGTGTCGATACTGAAACTTGGTCCACTAAAACCGAAGTGGTAGTTGATACGTCCAGGTCCAAATGCGCGGACGCCACCGGTAATGAAGTAGGTATCAACCTCCTGCGCTGCATTGATTTCACGCCAGTCATCACTGGTCTGTCCATAAAATGTGCCAATTCTGTCGAGTTTTGTGGAGCGAGTTCTGTTTGGCACATAGCCAGACATCTCCAGGGCCTCATAAGCGGTAGTAATAGCCATGCGTTGCATCGGATCTGTTTGATGCGCTTCTCTTGGCGACATATTGAAGAAGCGCGGATCAAATAGACCTGGATTCTCAATCCAGCATCCATATGGCGTATGACTCGAGTTCAAAATCTTTCCAGAAGGGTCACAATGAGTCTTTATATCAAATCGATCTGGTGGTACCACTCTGTGTAAATCGTGCCCCTTCTCGAGCTGTTCCCATAGCTTCTCATGCGTTGCAGCATCCGGGAAACGACCTGCCATACCGACAATAGCAAGTTTACACTTCTTTGACGAACCATGGTCTCCTGTATGAGATGCCATACGATCATTTTTCGAATGGGGTGCCCGGCGCAGATGCACCTCAAGATCTGTTTCATTCTTGAGTAGTTGTACCAGGTTGTTGGCAGCGTGCGTTGGACCTAACGGTATAACGAGACACGATGAGCTTTGATAACTACGAGCCTGCGTCACACAGCTTGCCAAGACCCGCTGAAAATTCAGTGGCTCCTGAAGAATGTCTCGAATAACTGTTGTGATAAGTTTTTTAGGATCTTTTTCCGTGAGCCACTGCCCTGATGAGCATGAAATAACTGGAAATCGTTGAGAAGCATTTTTGAAAACTTCGCTTAAGTTAGAATCGTTAAGTCGCAAAACTGTCTCGATTTCAGTGTCGGAATGGAGGTGTGATGCGTGATACGGCCCATAGATAGGCAGTGGTAGTGGCTCATCTTTGAACTCATGCTCATCGACCAGCGCCTTCAACGTGGGTGGTGGACCACTAAAAGCTACGCTTGTCGACGTAATGGCGCTAATATATGCTTGACTGGTCGTTGTATAGCCCTGGCAATGTTAAGTCTCTAGTTTTTGTTTGTATCCGGTGATAACTCACTTTCAACTCGTTAAAATCAGCAAGAAGGGACCTGGCGGTTGATTCATTGAGTCCCGGAACAACATAAGTCCAGCTCTTGGCAGAATCGCCTGATTCATGTATGTGCTCTGCAAGAGCAGAAACATGTCGCCCTGTTCGAAAGGCCAAAAGTACAAATTCGGCACCAATATTTACAAGAGTTGAGAGAGAGGGTGCGATAGAAACCGCAACGGCGGCAAATAACCCCGTGCAGAGACCAACTGTCCACGTTTCCTGTGGTCTTGTAGCATCTTCCGGTACCTTTTCTGCTCGACTAAAGCATCATAAGCATTATATAAGAGCAAGATCGTAGTGAGCACCTACTCGATATAGTGGGCGAGCTGTGTCGTAACAAGAAGAGCGCTTTCTATTGCTGAATGTGTGATATCCCTGGTATGATATCTCTGATTAAGTTCTTGGATGGTAGTGAAAGGTGGTATGTGTCGACGTTCCAGAGAAGGGAGACGTTCGGTCTCATTTTGAAGAGTAGAAGCAACGCGATCGAGGAAGGCATGTGAAAGAACACTTGGATTTCCATTACGGCAAAAATCGGCAAGAAACCCATGTGTGTCTAGAGACTGTTCTCCAAAGAGAAGAAATGATATTTTCTCGGCCATCTTTGGCACCAGTTGGATCTGAGTAAGAATAATATGGAAGTCAGGGGTTAGAGTTGCTTTTCAGACTTATAAAAGCAGAGGAAGTGCTTCACCCGGCATAGCAACACTTTCATTATATTTTGGTCACATTTAGCGCATCAACCCTATCGGTCGCCGAACGGTAGTACACTAGATCCAACAATGCCTTGCGAGGCTTTGGTTCGTTACTGTCATCTATTGACATTGAGAAACGCAGTGACACTGACCGAAGACCTAAGCTATAGATTCGACTTGAGCAGTATAACAGCCATCATCTGAAGCCGAGCGAGAGAAGACGTCAATCCTTTGATTTTCATTACAGGAACCCGAAGGATTTTAATGTTGATGATCCAAAAAGGCTTAGAGGGTCCGGTGGGGCGTCATAAACATCCCATATCCCCATGCGGGTCCGAAAGGCCACGGAGCCCCGGACAGCCACAAATGAGCCAACGTCATTGTCCATGCTATGTGTGTGACGTCGCATGTCAATTAAAATATTAAAGAACCTCTTTGAACATTCCATACCCGATGATCTCCGTGGTAAATGAAGAGGTAGAGTAAGTACCTTTTTGTAGTAATTGTATAGAAAGGTAAGCTACAATAAAGTTCTCACTTCGTCGCCCCTATCCTCGGTCTCACCTTTGCACCCACTCTCGCTATCCCTCTCCTGGGCTTCTTTAGCGCGGAGCTTCTTGGACCAAAGCTCGGCTTTCTAGTCCCGTCCCGCAGCTTGTACGCATTGGGAGTAAGCTCCCCTCTATGTAGGCGGGCCCACTTGCCACTTTCCAGCTCCTGCTCTGCCACTTTCCGCCTGAGAATCTGGAGTTTAGCTCTTAGAGTTGCCTACTAGCTACAACTTCTTCTGTGCCTATAGGCTAATTATTATAGCTCTCTTTTAAATGGCTGCAGAAAGCACTAGAATCCTAGCTTTTCGGTAATATAGCCTGTCCTTAAGAGTCCTAGCATATATAACTATTGCTATACCATAAATGAGACGCAAAATAAGCTATGTAAACGGTTGCGAGTTCTGTCCTGGGTAGCGACTTCCGCACATAAGCCTGCAGGGTATTGGTTTCCATGCTAAGAAATGCAAGACCGTGAGTCTGTAGCAAAGTATCGAAGCCACCCTTCGCTGTATACGAAGTTACCAAAAGATGAGGTCATCCCTAGCAATCCCTCTTCTCAGCGAGTTTCGGAGGGCTTTCCCCCACCGGACTTCCGTCAGGGGTAGTGGGGAACTTTGATATCAACATATACGGCCAAAACAAAAACTCGTTAACTGTTCATGTCTCACATTTTGTCCGAGTTGTTCAAGGGTACGTCATTTTGACCTAATTCCTGCATCCAGGCTGGAGGACAGCTGTTAAACTTCAATTCACCCTCTATCGTATAGTCTCGCGTTTAAGTTCCTGTTGTCGCTGCGCCTCTACTGCAGCGCCTAAATTCTGCAGTTGATTTCCCCACTCACCGAAAGCTACTATGGGTTTACTTCTTATTGTGGTGATTGTGCTATTTCCATGCGCCGTAGCAGTTCATACATGGTGGCATGATCCGTATCGTCGCATGCCAGCGGGGGCTCGAAAACTTCCAGGACCATGGAGTACGCATCATTTCTCTTCAGCAATCACAATACTTCATGTACTTACTGAATCCGTAGGCATGTGGTTTATTGGCCGCGTTCACGATATCCCAAAAGAAAGAACGTGGCTTGGGTTCTACAAATGGGCGAAAGAATCCGGGCCCATCTACAAGCACGAACTGTTCGGCTCGACTCATGTATGGATTTCCTCGGAGGAAATCGCGAAAGACCTGCTTTCAAAGCAAGGGACCATATTCTCCGACCGGCCCCTGATAGATAATCTTCCTATCAACAAGAGGGGAGGAGAGTATCTCCCTCTCTTAGGGGAAAATGGTACGCTAGACAGTTTCCTCTTTGTCAGGTACTAGATGAAATGGTAACTTGTTCTAATCTAGAGATCTGGAAGCGCCAGCGCAGGTTTGGGCATCATCTCATGACAACAAGCTCAAAGAATGCTCAATACCACTATCCGGTTATCGAGACTAAGCGCCTCTTGTACAAGCTTCTCCTCGCGCCGGAGTCTTATAGAAGTCTCTTCGAGGACCACACCAGCCAGAATATCTCCCGTTTAGCATGGGGCTCGCCAGATTGTTATCTGACACTCCAAAAAGTGACTATGGCTCTGTTGAGTGTGATTTCGCCAGCAGGCGCTCTCCCTAATGTAATATCACCTCTCGCGGCACTCCCAGAATGCCTATCTCCTTGGAAGAGGTACGAAAAGCAGCGATATGCCTTCGAGCGAGCGTTCTTCCTCCAACAGATGTCCAAAGTCCGCAAAGAGTGGCTTGCAGGTACAGCAAAGCCATCTTACATGCGCTTGTTCCTTGAGTCGCAAGAGAAGTCCCAGATTAGCTCCGTTGAAGGTGCTTACCAAGTCGGCATGATGGCTATTGCTGGTGCCTTGACTATAGCTAGTCCGATGATGAGTTTTGTTCTCGCAATGGTTCAATCGCCTGAATGGCTTGCGAAGACGCAGGAAGAACTTGATCGGGTATGTGGCGATCGATTGCCTGCAATGACTGATATGGAAAATTTGCCTATCTTGCGAGCCGTCGTGAAAGAGGTGTTGAGGTGGAGGCCACCAGTTCCTACCGGTTTGTAGCAAGATACTACAATGTCTGGCCGTTACTTGGCTGACCCCTTCGCAGGAATCCCACATGCTTCAACTAAGGACTATGTGTACCAAGGCTACTTCATCCCCGCTGGCTCTACTATCCACGCATTTGAATGGTAGGAATACGTGCCAGTTTGAACTTGGTGAAGATTGGCGTGCTGACTTGAAGCCAGGGGTCTCACCCGCGAACCAAGTATATATCCAATGGCAGACACCTTCCTTCCAGACCGATGGCTGAACCCCTCTTACCCTACATACCGCGAGCCTCTCACCGTCTACCCAAAACTCGAGGGGCACTCACAATTTGGGTATGGCCGCCGGACGTGTATGGGAGTTGACATCGTTAACCACGAGCTATTTCTCGTCTGCGGTGCCATCACCTGGGCATTTAACCTGAGGAAGAAAAGAGATGAGAGCGGAGAGGAGATCCCTCTCAACGATATGGAATACTCTAATCTGCTGATTTCCAAGCCAGCAAAATTTTCGTTCGACCTGACCTTGAGGGACGAGGGGAAGAAAGAACGTATTGTCGCAATGTGGGAAGCGGCTGAAAGAGAGGATGGGATACAAAATAAACCAATAAATGTATAGTTCATTTGATTTTTTTTTTGTGGGCTGTCTGGTCCGATATGATGGTTTATTCAGGTTGTTTGGGAGGAGTCACGGACATACATTAGACGTCTTGTTCCATACCCCTGTTTCAGGACATATATTATGATAACTCTTTCATCCACAGAGATCGTAAACATAGTTTGATGATGAAGACGAGGTGTTGTGAACAAAACTAACAAGGTAACAGCACGATAACTAAACTAACAAGGTAACTCCGCGCGAAAGATTTTCAAAACACGTCAACAGCCCCGCGACTTAAGGCCGCAATTAACAATCGCGACATTCAGATTTCATCCAGATTGAAATTAAATCCTCGAATATAAGAAAAGCAAAGTGCGGTTTTGACGTCTAAAATTAGGCCGCGGCTATAATGAGGGCTCTGGTCCATTGGTCGCCATGTGAGTGAAACCCAGGATAAAGCTTTACAATCCGGAATCTATCTCACACAACGACGCCAGGCCCAGTATAGTTCCGCCAGTCGCGACAGGTCTGCTCTATGGTTGGCGGGAGTTGGAGCTCCGGGATCAAATCAGGGCGTGTCTAGAATCCCATTATCAGCCAAATTCTCGCCATCCATTGGTATAAAGCAACAAAATCAAGAGTTGTTTAGTAAGGAATAGTGGCTGTAACTCACCATAATGTTCATCGACAGCCCGCCATTAACATGCCATTGGACATGACAATGGAACGGCCACACCCCCGGATTATTAGCCAAGAAATCAATCACCATATAACTCGGTTTCCCTGGACTGGGATACCCCCAGTCGAGGAGCTGTGTGTCCCTTCGCTGGGGGTTTTCGGGATTCGTGACGACTCCGTCCCATTCCCCCACCCCCTCAGCGACGACCCAGAAGGTATGGCCGTGGAGGTGCATTGGGTGCGCGAGAGGGATATGACTGCGCAGGATGATGCGGACAGTGGCGCTTTTACCAAAGTTGAAAACGTTCCACTGCGGGTCGTCGGGGTAGGAGGTGTTGCCTTGGTTTGCGAGAAGGAGTAATGAGTAACTGAGATTTCGTGTCAGGAATCGTCGGAAGTGAGCGAGTAGGTGGAATGTGGAGTGCGGAATGAGGGGTATTTAACTCACTTGTGGTTGGCTTGGAAAGACTGGTTGTTCGTGGTCCACACTCCAAAGCCTGTGGCATTAGTGTGGAAGTCAATGTCGATTACCTGCGTGAAGTCTGGCTCAGGAGGCGGCATAACAAATTTAGGCTTCGTTATAGTAAGAGCATCATTTGAGCAATTCGTCTCATTGTAAACTGTAGCTTGGGTTGTCGGTGTGGTGGACATGTCAGCTTTCTCATAGTGGATAACAGCGAGAGCATGAGGCTGGTTGGTATTGCTGCATCTTTTGCTAATATCGCTTCTCATCCAGAATGACTCTGTAGGGCGGCCCGTTGCTCTAACGACAATGTCGGTGCGCTGCCCAACTCCAAGCGTGATAACATCTGTTTCATAAGGATGAACGGGCACGTAGTCGTTAGCAATTACTGTCATGGTGTGGCCATCGATAGTAAATTTCTGGGTCCCGTCTGACCCAGAATTAATAAGGCGTAGTCGGTGAGCCTTTCCAGACTTAAATTTGAACTTCGATAACCCAGCATTAGGCGTGCAAGTTGTTGCATTCGTGAGAGAGCAGACATGAGGCGTGCAAGTTGTTGCATTCGTGTGAGAGCAGACATGATTCATCTTGCCATTAATGAGATTGTTGTCTGAATTCGGGACAGCCCTCAATCCTTTGTAGCGCTTAACGAGATCGGCATAGCCCGTGTGGTAATGGTCAGACTAACTAAGTCAGCCATTTGTTTCTGAGAAGGATTTCGATCACGTACTAGAAAAATCGGTCCAAGGTCATAATCATAATGTGCATGAGCAGGTCCGTGGATGATCATAGCCCCATAAAGCCCGTCTGCATACTGAGCGCTGACGTGAGAGTGATACCAGCTTGTGCCATAAAGGCTTGCTTGAAACTTATATGTGAACGAGCCCCCTGGTGCAATGGGGCATTGAGTTACTATTAGTTATGTTAATATAATGCGATTTGCTTCAAAAACTAGCAATATTTACCCGATGGTGTACCATCAGACCAAGGTGTCTTCTCTTGATGCAGACCATGCCAATGGAGAGTGGTTCCTTCTTCGGGACTTGTGATATTATTTGTCACTGTAATCTGCCCAACATAGTAAGTTTGATGCTACAAATAAAGTCAATGATCTCACCTCAAACATATCTCCCCAGTTCGCTTCAATAGTAGGGCCAGGAAATTGTCCGTTGATAAGTAGGCCATTCTTTTTGACGCCATCTGGCGCTATGATGCCGCGCTCAATGACAAAATTATATTGGCGAATTTTTCCAGTATTGGGGATATCGCCGGGATCTGTGTTATCTGTTGTTGCTCTGCCCCATGGAAATCCATCAGGGAAGAGCTCAGAGAAGAACTTCTAACGTTTAGAAAGTGTCGAAGGCACGGGAAGGAGACTTACGCCGTCCTCTAGAAACTTGGGCAACAAAGGAGCAGACAGAGTGCCTAATATAGAGTCTCCTAGAAAGAAAAGTATAATCAGTTTCCATTATCTCACTTTTAGAAGTCAAAACGCCATTAGTACCGATTGTAGCGGCTTGCGATAGAGTAGCTATCAAACCTATCGAGCCGACGATAGATGAGAGGACCTTCATATTGAGATATTACTCGGGAAGAGCGAAAATAACCCACAACAGAGATCTAAAAAAACTGAGATTCCCAGGTGACGCGATTGATTAAAAATATACATGGTTGTGAGCAGTCCTTATATATACACCTGCAGAGAATCCAGTGGGCTCTGGCTCTAACTCAACAAAGTGAGAGTCGGGCCAATAAACATCTAAGACAATCCTTTGATGGCTACCGATACTGTCTTGACGACCGGTCGATCCCGAGAGACTGGAGACGGGAGCCGAGACAAATACATAGTAAACACCTGCAACACTTTTCTCCAGTTGCCTTTAAACCCCAACATGGAAGCAAAAAAATTGTAGAGTGATATAAGTACCAGATGCGTAACTACGGCACGTTGCTTTTCATGGCTTGTCCGTTTGCTATGCCTATGGCGGCAAAATGGCGGGGGATGGTTGGTTATATTCAGACATGTCTCAGCACAGCGTGGTCGCATTCATATATTTTTGGACATTTATAAAAGTCTTGGCGTGGTCGCATTCATCCATGCATGCATTGTTACACAGAACGTCCCAGGCAACCAAACCGTTCAGGGGACTGAATAAACAAACCGCACAGTTAACCACTAGACATGCCACTTATTACTTCAACCGCATACCATAAATAAATTCTGAACTTCCGACCTTCGACCCACCACTATACCATGGCCACTTCGCCATCACCCAGCCATCACCCAGCCATCACCCAGCCATCACTCAGCCATCACCCAGCCATCACCATTCAGGCCGCAAGGGGACCCGATTCCGCGCTATGCCCATCGGCACGATTTAGACTATTATCCAGAGGATACGCAAGCTTGTGTATGGTAGCGGACGGGATGCCCATGAACCTATGGTTGTATGTAGGAGAGCAAGGCGTATCCATACTTTTGAGGTGGATGGGTTTGCGCAGGGGACATAATCACAATTACCAGGCAAAGACAATAAGTAGTATCTCTTAACAAAGCGAGTGTATGTCGACATTGATCGTTCTATAAACAAACTCTCCCAAGCCCCCTCGACCTCTCTGCAACCGCACACCCAAATAAATATACAAAAAACAGTGCTCCCTCCAATATCCTCTCTATAAAAGTGCATATATACCACCCACCCGTCTCAAACGAGCGTAACCCAACCTCGAACCACCAAAAAAACATGGCAGATCCAAGGCCGGAAAAAAATAAGTACGGCGGGGAGAGACACCCAAAAAAAATCCTAATCCTCCAATATAAATAGCCTATGGTGTAAAGAATGAATACCCAAAAGGGTCACTGGTGCAAATGCAACCAAAAAAGAAGTGAAGTGAAGTGAAGAAGGGGCCTAAAGTGGCGTCCTTTATGGTGATTGGTGTAAACAGAGAAGTCGAAGGTATAAATACACCTAATAGTGGACGATGACGAGGGGAGACAAGGGGTGTCTTAGTTGCCCTTTCCAGCGTGGAAACGGCCGTGACCACCAGTGGGACGGGCGAAGCCACTGGATGGCCTCTGGTGGGGGTGCTTGGGCCCGTGGCCGTGGCCGTGGCCGTTGTGCTTGGTGCCGTTGGTGTAGATACCAGTGGCGCTAGGCAAGAGGGTTGGGAGAGTAGCCGTTGGCCCCGTCTCCACTGGCGCAGCAGAGTCCTTGGGTGCGGACCCCTCGGGAGCCCCAGTCTGAACGGCGTCTTGTGCGGCGGTCGATTTCTCAACAACGGCGGCGTTTCCGCCAAATGCGTTACCCATTTGAGTGACAGTCACGGTGGCCTCAGCGACGGTGACGGTGACGATGCCAGCGCATTGGTTGTGTGCGTTGGTGTCAACCACTGCGGTTGGCTTTGCCTCCGCGACGGGGAAAACAGTGTAAGTCTTCTGGACAACGTCTGGTACTTGCACATTGTTTTGGTTGGTATCTGGGGGTGCCTGATCCGCGATGGGTGCTGAGGAGCTCTCGCTAGCAGATGCGGAAGAGGAGCTGGGAACTTCAGATGCGGAAGCAGAAGCGGTAGCGACCGACGAGGCGCTGGGGCTCTCTTCGTCAGTGCTGTCGGTGCCGTTGCCGACAGTTGGATTCGCGGCGCAGTCCTTAGAGGTGACGGCTCTGGCACCCTCTCCAGTTGAAGGATTGCATCCCGGGAGGGCGGCGAGCGTGCCCTGAATCTTCTCATCAATAGTCGATTGAATCTTGCAATTATCGACCTCCTCATCTTCGAAGAAGTCAAAGACAGGGCAGTCCTCAACGACACCACTCAAGTTGGTGCACTCGGTGACGGCCCGTTGAAGGGTCGGCACGTCCCAGCCGTTGACGAAATCTCCGTGATACCCGTAACCAGTCTCATCACCGTTGGAGAAGACAAAGGGATGCTTGTCGCCGTTCCACTGGTCGGCGAATTTGGGGGTATCCCAGATAACCTCGTAGAAGAGGGAGATGAAGCGCTTGGGGTGAGACTCGGGGCAGTTGCCATTGTCGACGAGAGAAGGGTAGGCCATGTGAGACTTGTGGTCGGGCGAATCGAGGTTCTTACCATCCCAGCAGGAGGGGAAGAAGACTTGGGCACGGAGACCATTTGGGCAGTTGATGTTGGGAATTTCATTGGTCTCCTTGGTATCTGTTCCAAGGCAAGCGTAGCTGATGGCACGTTGCTCCAGAGTGTCGGAGAAGGAGCGGAGCATAGGATCTCCAGCAAGCATACGGAAACCCTCTGGGAAGGCGAGCAGACCCGAGTCGTACTCTGGGTCCTTTGGATCAGAGCGTTGGCTATAATTTCATGATTAGCATTTGCAGCATATGTGAGCTGAGTGGTTGTTGACTTACAGATAGTAGATCAGGCCTCCGCCGACCTGTTCGACACTGGTGAAAGAGCCATCTTGTCCCTTGTAGTAAAGGTTGGGAACCCAGTAGTTCGAAAAATCCTTGGTAACTGTGCAAGACGAGCAAGTTGAAGCTTGGGTGTCGGCAAAGTTCATGTCATTGCTAAACCCATTGCCTCCCATGATAGTGTGGGCGTGAGCAGAGATTGTGCCTGGGTTGACAATTGGATCGGTACGTTCGAACAGAAGCGGTGCTCTGCAAGGGAGACGCCAGAAAGCATCTGCTGGAGCAATAGCAAGAAGAGCTGCCACTAGGGCACTGGTGCTGGTTGAACGCATCGTGAAGGAGTGCGGTGTGATAGTTGGTCGCAGAGTTGTATGTCCAAATTTGTAGGTTTGTATAGTTGTTGCAAAGGACAGTGGTATCGAGAGATCAACCAGTCAACTGGGATCGGGATCAAATCAAGAGCAAGTTGAACGTTGTTGTTTCTAGAATAAGCAATCGTCGAGATTGTGGGATTCAGTCAATGAATGTGAATGTGATGGTACTTTTTATCAGTAGCCACAGGCTATGAATGATCGTCTGAACAAAAATGAGTGAAAAACAAGAAAAATGAGAGAATGATATCGATCTCTGGCCAACGGAGGTTGAGATAGATGATGTGAGAAGAAAAGAAAAAAGAAGAGAGCAAGTGTGTGGGTGGGAGAGTTTGTATATATATCAAGTACTGTACAGTACCTGATAGGTCGAGGCGAGAAGTGAATTCGATGGGTTGGTGGGGTATAAAGGAGGCCCAGGCCTCCTCCCATGCACACACACACAGCGCACATACTCGAGTACGGAATGCACAGTACGAGTACCCTGCAGAGTCCCCAGACGGGTTCCACAACATCGTGAATACTCTATCCCATGGTTACTTTTTCCTAACTGAGTAGCCGCCCACAGAAACAACACATAGAAACAGGGGGGGAAACAGGGGTATCACGAAAATTTAGGCTCCAGTGATTCACCTTTAATCAACACATGTTGACGTTGGCCCCACTGGTCGCTTGCTGCACACATTCATTCTCGATTACCTGACTCGTCTGAAAGGTGGCAGCATCTACGGCGCGACGCTGTGTTTCGTTTCGTTTGATGCCGCAAGTGGGTTCCATCAACGAAAAGTTTCTACGGGCCAAGCTCCAGCCTCTCGATTCACATTCCGATTCCGTGGCTGCCCTAACTGAGGCCGAAGTTACGGAGAAGATACCCATACGGCGGTAGTGTACCACAAAGTGATGAAAGAAGTCATCAGGAAGCCAACCAGACTTTGAGTGCCCATACGGGTTGGAAAGGAAGTCCATAACTAGAACTCTGGGGCACGAAATGTGGGCTTTGTGTGCAATTGCCGCTGAGTGCGGGCTGACCATGTGGAATCATCTCGGCCGCAACGGCCTTGGTTCCTGGCCCTAGCAGGGCATCAAAGCACGGAAATGGACTCTGGGACCGGTTCAAAAAGGCCGAAATGTCTAGTCGAAACATCGATTGCGGGCCATGTTGGAAGGTTGAAAGCTTATTCTTCGCAAAGAGTATTCAGGGCTCGCTGATTTGTCTGTGTTGGATTGAGCCATGGTCGAGCGATTTAATTTCCACTATTCTCACCCCTGAGGGCCACTGTCGAGTCCCGCTACTGGTCGTTGCTTTAGCATTGAAACAAGCCCACAGAAAGCACAGACAGCCACCCTTCCGTGGGGTTTCAGGATCTGCAGGCACCACCAACATAGCGCCTGCCAACATGCTGGTCTCGCCGGCTGACCAGGAGTTCTGGATCATTTAGCAGACGGTACCAGCGAGCCCAATAAGTGGGCGTCTATCGCAAAAATGGAGCGGCTTCGTCTCAACTTGGTCGGAAGGCTCTGCTGTATATGGACAGGTCTTGCCCTAGCCGCACCTATCGGTAAATAACCACGGGGTGCTTGCGGTACCGCCAGGTACCCCAGCAAAGCAAAAGCTCCTCTTTCTCTGTGGGCGGGTCCGTACCAGTCCAAGGTCGGAAGGCCCGTCGGCATCTGGTGAAGAGACTCTTGATTCTTAGCTACGAAGTCTCAATCGAGTACTGGGGAATTCCGTGCTTCAAAGAGCGTGCAGCATCTGTATGCAGTCGTCCAACACCCGCTGGTAGGCATATATGTAAATTGGCAGCCAGCATTGGGAGCAGAGCGGGGTACGTGATCAATCATCACCATGCACTGTGCGAGGTACTATTTCATCCAACAGCTTGAGTCTTTTTCCCCTGAGCAATGAATGCCCTTGCCTCGAACCAGTCGCTTGCAGTGTAACATGCTGGCGATGCACGGTGGTTCCTTGCAGCATCGCGGAGTGCGGGATAATCATCCTAGCCACTCAGATGATGAAGTGCAGGGACTCGATATTGCGCGGAAGCGCGGACTAAGGCGTGTCGCTTTGTGACTTTGCGCCCACATTCACTGGCCAACTGCGCTCCACGGCACACAATCACCGAAAAGCCACCGGAAAACTTGTTTAACATGTCGCAAAATTCAGGCCAGTTCAGATGTGTGAGGTGTTCGCGCTGTCCAGAGAGCTCATTGGTAGTATGCAGACGCCGACTTTCGGGTCCCAATGTTTCACTCCCCAAATGTGACTCTGCTCGCGACTGGGTGGGAAAACTTGTACCCCAAACCTCAACGAGGCTACTGTCGAGAACAATATCAATGCTTCGAGCCGCGCGAGTGTTGCAGCAAACTGCTTATCTCTAGGCGTCGGTCATAGCCTGTTAACAGAGCTGCGGTCATTAAAACTCAGACGATACAAAAACATTTGACAAGGAAAGTGCTATGCGAACATTAAAGCTGGAGGACGATGTGAAGAGAATAACGAACAGCATGCCCTTCAAAATACTACATTCTAGCCATGTTGCCGTGTTGCTGTACAATATCGGTGTGTCCACGGCCACCTCACCTATGTACACTTACTTTGTGAGCACCAAAGTCGTGAACGGCGTCACATAAACACTTATGAGATAACCTCACAAAGGCAAAATATGATGGCAGCTGACTTTGGTGCTTCTCCACGGTTTGTTAAATCGTAACAAAATTGTTGCTGAATCTACAGGGCAAAGCTGGACTTCTCAAAATGGAAGAAGGTGGTTCTATCGGTTCATTAACACGTGATCACGATAGTGTTTGTCCCAACTCCAACGCCCTTTCCATGTTAAATTAAGAGGACTTACATATACTCTTTGACGGCTTCAAGATATCCATGGAAATGGCGATCCCATACAATCAGTCTGTCAGGTATTTGGTTTCCTATTTCAAGTTCAACACAACAATAGTAAGGCTGTGTCCAAGTTGCATCACCTCAGTTGTCTCGTCGTCCTCACTTTCCATCAGCCTCAGCAAATATATAACCTGTCAATCGGTCCAAGTCAAGTTCCACTCATGTCTCGTCCCCAAACTGCAAGATATCCGGTTCTTGGATCTTGGTCCTGCTTTTCCTGCGTTCTCATTGCTGGAACCCGAGTTAGATATGCACAGGGGCGAGAGAACAATAGTATATTAAGCGACTCGGCAGCATCGCCGGGATAGCTTCTTACTATTGTTCTTGAGATAGCGCCGGCAATGCGATCGATCTCTCGAGATCCATTTATTTACAACATATATCAGTGCCGCCATGATATATATTCGGAGAAATATGACTGGGACATTTGCTCCTGATAAATGGAGGTATATTGCCATGCTCCCGATCCCATTACTCCTTTTCATACCGTCTTGTGTGCCCCTGTGATGATTGTTTAAAGCTTCATATTATTCATCCGGGATTCCCTGACTGCGGACTCAATATTGAGGGAGACATTGTCTTTGACAGTGAAGAGATTGGATTTTGAAAGAGTATTTCTATCTCCATTCGCCGCCGTCGCATTCAACGCTTCTCCAATTTAGTATCAATCTTCAGCACGAAGCATCAAAAGCCTCCATTCAGAGGAGCTCTCTTCACACAACCACTATCCCACATACAAATCCTGAGCTCTCAGCCTCATAATTCAGGATGTCGACCGGTAACGCCAGTCTCCCCGCAGACTTTAAGGTCGATCAGCAGAGGATCACAATATATACACCAGATGGCACTGCGGTGGTTTCCAACCTCGCTATTATCAACAGCTTCAACACGGAAAACAACCAAATATGCGTCGTATACGGGTGCCAACTCGGCGCCTCACTGATCATGTTCCTGGTGGTCTTGCTCACAACGAGAATGTCGAAGCGCAAATCTCCAATCTACGTGCTGAACGTCCTCTCTTTAATCATCTCGTTCCTCCGCTCCCTCCTCCAAATTTTATACTTAATTGGCCCATGGACAGAAATCTACCGCCATCTTTCCCACGACTACTCTACTATTCCATCATCCGCATACGCGAATAGCATCGGCGCCACCCTGCTCACCACACTCCTACTCATAACGATCGAGGCTTCGCTCGTCCTTCAGACAAATGTGGTATGCAAGACAATGAGCAATCGCATCCGTTGGCCTGTCACGGCTTTGTCGATGGTTGTATCGCTTCTGGCTATCAGTTTCCGCTTTGGGCTTACCGTCCGTAATATCGAGGGGATACTCGGCGCTACAGTGAAGCCCGACTCACTGATGCTCAGTAAAGCAAGTCTAATCACTGCGACGACCTCAATATGGTTCTTCTGTGCCATCTTTGTCATTAAGTTGGGCTGGACGTTGTACCAGAGAAAGAAGCTGGGCCTCAAGCAATGGGGTCCAATGCAGATAATCACAATCATGGCTGGATGTACGATGATCATCCCTTGTGAGTCTCACTAATCCCATACCTCTTTCAAAGAGAAATTAACTAACCCCCACCAGCCCTCTTTACAGTCCTCGAATTCTTTACCCATGAAACCTTCTGGGAAGCAGGCACCCTAGCAATCTGCCTCGTCGCTATTCTCCTCCCCCTCTCCTCTGTCTGGGCCTCCGCCGCCATCGACGGCGACGAGCCCGTGCGGGCCCGCGGCAGCACCCCCAGATTCGCCAGCTTCAACATGGGATCTGACTACAAATCTTCGTCGGCCCATCTCCCGCGATCAATTCGCAAGGCCAACCTGCCCGTAGAGCACCTCAGCCGCACGAGCGAGGAGGAGCTAGGTGCCGATGGGACGCTTAATAGAGGCGGAGAGTACGGGATGGACCGCATGAGTGGGTCATTAGCCCAAAAGGGGTGACAATCGAGAGGACGTACGAGGTGCATACTGCAAGGGGTGGTCCTTTTGAGCGAGGAGACATCGTCTAATACTCTCTGATAAAATGGGGAGGAGCAGCACAGAGGGGGCTTTTTGGGAGTTTATTTAGACTGTGGTGCTCACGTGCGTATATGCTTTTGTTTTCTTTCTGGGTGAATGCACTCACGCATTAATAGTTGAAGATACCATGTCTCTCATTTTTCTTCATTTATGTTAGTATTTGCGCTCATTCTGAGTTCGTTTTTATAATGATATCATAAAACTATAACTAGCTTTGAATATAAATAACGTGGGTGGACATGACCCTGCGCACGACAGGACCCTGCGCACTTTTCCTTAG
>JPJV01001901.1:0-45979 GCA_000750745.1 Pseudogymnoascus sp. VKM F-4281 (FW-2241)
GAGGAGGGGAGGAGAGGGGAGGGGAGGGGGGCTTTTTATTATCTATGCACTAGATCGTTGGGGGTGAAAAGCAATGAATTTTTCTCTACTGTGGATGGATGTGTGCTGTGTTGTGCTGTGCTGTGCGAGTTGTTTCGTTTGTGAGGTTAGGAGGTGTGGAAATGGAGTGTGTGTGATAACTGGTCAGTCTTCCAATAAAACCAGCTAAACTAACGCAGCCATACAGCAAAAGAGATGAATGAATGGCTCATCAAAGACAAGCTCGGCGATAACTAGGGGGATGAAAAGAATTTCCAAATATAACCTGACAAAAGTGCATATTAGGAATGACAAGTTAGCTACAAGACAATTCAGAGTCGATACAACGATTATATTCCTGGAAAAGACAAGACTTGATAAGTGGTTTTTGGAACGATATATTCCTGGAAAAGGCAGGACTTGATAAGTGGTTTTTCGTTTGTGCAATCGTCGAATGGCATGGGATTGAAGACGGGGGGTGTCTTGAGTACTGACGCCGTCGTCGAACCCCCTATCACCGTCGACACTGACTTCCTGTCACCTACCCTCTTTTTCTCCCCGTCGCTAGGAGTACCACCACCGCCACCCATCTGTCACCGCGGGCAATGAGAATGTAAGATACTCCTCTATCCTTCGCGTCGCCTTGTCAGCCTCTGCTACTTCTTCTACAACAACTACTCTTACTATCAACTCACTCTTCTCTGCTCTGCTGAATCACTCGGTTGCGGAGGTTAGGTCTGCTGCGATAATCTTCTTCTCGGTGTATAATGGCGTCGATTTTGGCTCTGAGCTTATTAGCCTCGACAACTGTCTATCTCCTCGAGAGACAGACAGTTCCGATTGCAAGTTGCTTTTGATACGCTTCCAGAATTGTGCCACGAATATTACAACAGCGCAATTGCATTACAACGGCACTGTATTCTCTAGCTACCGCATCCCTAACTCCATTCCCATACCCCCACACCCTAATCGTCGCACGCCGCAACCCCCCTACTCCGTCGTCCGTCCATACCCCCTAATCCCCTCTGCAAACTTCCAGCTCTGCCCCTCGAGCACCTCATCCTCCTTAATATCCACCCCCTCCTTCTTCACAACCGCAATACTATACCGATCCGTACTCCTCGCATCCCTATAATACAACACCTTCAAGCACTCCTGCACCGCCTTCACAGCGTCCTCCTCGCTCAGCTCCCTCGCCGCCTCCTCACTAGGCGCTACCTTCCTCAACAACGGCACAGCAAGATGGGCACCAAATCCCGTCGCAAGACAAGGCGCCGAGAACGTCGTCCCGAGCAGGTCTGCGGACGCCAAAAACGGGGCGTCGGCGCTGTCGAGCCCGGCGACGAGGATGTGGTTCCACAGCGGGTTGAAGTCGGAGCGTCGCTTGTAGAGGACCTTGGAGAGGTAGGTGTGTACGTTTTGAGCGGTCAGGCCGTGCCCGGTGCTGCTGTAGGCTTCTTCGATGGAGAGGGATTGCAGGAGGCGGTCGAGGTATTGCATGTCGGAGACGTCGCCGCCGAAACCGATTACGGCGGTGGGGGGGCCGGAGGAGGAGAAGGCGCGGAGGCGCTTGACGTTTGTGAAGCGCGCGAGGGAGCCGTAGGAGGCTGTTCGGGTTGAGGTGTTAGTTTGAGGTTGTTGATTGGGGGGAGGAAGGGTTTGGGGGACTGGGCGTACCAAGGTTGTCGGCGGCGATGACGACGCCGTCTTTGAATTTAAGACCGATGACTGAGGTTCCGGTTACGATGGGCTGTTGGGAGTGCTGCGACGGGCCGGCTTGGGAGAGGTAGCTGGCGTCGTAGGCGCCGTAGACGTCGTCTCGGGGCTGGGAGAGGTGAAGTTAGCAAGGTAGCTTCATAGCTTTGGGGGTGTTTCTGGGGGGGAGGACGCACACGACCCCAGGCTTGTGGGAGGTGGTTCATGATTGTTTGTGTGGTGTGTGGTTGAGGATTTCGAGGGGAGGGGAGATGGAGGTGTATTTTGGGTGTTTTGAGGGAGGTGTTGTGGATGTTGAGTGCTGCTTGTGGTGGATGGTGGATGGTGATGGGTCGTTTGGTTGATGGGTGCTTCAGAGCTTGGGGTGCAGTCGCGTCGAGCTGGAACCTTGAGCTCTGATCGCTAAGGCAGAAACTTTGTGGTTGTGCTGGGATGGGATGCAGGCGGATCTTATCGCGCTCGATATCGCAACTCTGGACCTCAACCGCGACGTAACTTTTAAAATGTCGGGTTTGGTAGCTTATGGGAGTAGTGATGAGGATGATGAGGTTGAGGTGCAGCAGATTCCGGCGAAAGAAGTAAAGGTATGTTCAATTGCAATTGCAATTGCAACTCAAATCACCCATCGTGCCTAGCCCAGCCACTGACGGTACAGGCGACAGGCGGTTGAAATAACTTCAGACTCACAAATAGACCATAAAAATACGGAGAAAGGTTGGAATTACACTCGTATATTTATATTTAATCTATATCTAACAGATTTCCAGATTCGAATGCGGAAATCAACCACGCAGCGCAACCAGAACCGCCGAAAGCCCCCACTGCACCTCAGATCCAGGCAGACGCGCCGATAGTTGGCCCTGCTCTTGGACCGGCAGCGGCAGACCCGACAGCATCTCCACTACCCGAAGACCCAGATGATATTACACCTCGCTCACCTTTCTCGGCCAGCCGAGCGTTGTTGCGCGACCTCACAATGCCGCCCGTCCCAAACTTTGATATTCCGCCGTCCCCTCCCGGCTCTCCGCCTCCAGCCACGGAGAAGAAGTTTGCGCACTTCCTTCAGTTAAAAAAACAGGGGACGCACTTCAATGCGAGACTGGCGAATTCGTCGGCGCTGAAGAACCCGAGTCTGATGCAGAAACTCATGGATTTTGCGGATGTCAGCGAGGAAGATCAGTACGCTACCACGTTGTCAAGGGATGTATGGGATCCGAGTGGGTTTCCCAAATGGGCTTATAAAGAGGAGCTAGCGAAGAGCCAGCAGCAGGTCCTCAAGAGGAAGGAAGAGGAGAAGCTAGGGGGACCAAGGGAGTTCGTTCCTGAGTCAGGCTGGTCAGAATCCAGCCGCGCTGCAACGCCCAGCGCAGCGCCGAGAGGGGCACCGATGAGTGCCGCTGAGAGAGTCATGGCGGGACTGGATCGTGGAAAGTCGAATTCGCCACAGGTAGCTGGTACGAAGAGGAAGTCGCGGTTTGAAAGCTGAGAGAACTGCCATCGGGAGGTAGAAGCGACTTTCGAGATTGGTGAATACCTTTTGGCACCTCGGTGTCACGAGATTTGTGGGAATAATTCATGTCAGCCATGCCGGTCATGCCAGCCAGCCATGCCGGTCATGCCAGCCAGCCATGCCAAGAGATCAGGTGGCTACTGTACAAATAGGATGGGCTCAACACAGCCGCAGGGGCGCCAGGGGGACATATATGGTTTTACGTGTAGTCTGCCACACCAGGTGGGAGATATGGCGGGACATGTGAATGTTAGAGGCTGGTGATGGAAGCTCATGGCATGGCGATGTGATGCAACAAGAGAGCTAAGTTTAATCAATGAAAGCCAGGTTTCGAGATGCGAAGCCTGTGATAACTTTATACTTTGCATTATACACATACACATCGACGACCATTATCTGCTGCAAATAATTCAAGTGAAGCCACATATCTCTGCCGCCAGTACTACAGGAGTATCAACCCTTTCTAAATCTCTGTTCTTTCCACTCCACTCTCTGTTCTATTCCTGGTCCTTATTCCTGTTCCTATACCTGGTCCGTCCGGCACTTGGTCAAACTTCAGCCTTCGGATCGGCAATACTAATCACCGGTTGATCGACGCTCGGATCCCCTGGTTACCTGCGCCTGGTGATATTTGTGGAGCCAAGTCCAAGGCAAACCGGCTCTCGAGTTTGGATGAGAGCCTCTGGAGAGGCAAATCCACCCGTTTAAGACATTTTTTAGCTTTAGGCATCCGCAGTATAAGATCTCGCTTGGCCTCACTATTTGCAACTGCCTATAGGCACTCGATAGAACGGCGTCGATTGCTGAACCCTTAGCTATCGTTGGAGATCCCAACGCGCGTGATTTAGCACATTGTTGGACCGCGTCGACCATAAGCATGCCTGCCCCGGCCCAGAAATCGCAATTGAAGCGCGCGCGGGTACCTATACCACATTGCAGCGAGTTGCGGTACGCTTGCTAACTTTATACGGCAGGGAACTCCGAGTGGGAGCCCGAATAACGAGATCAAGAAGCCGCGCCGCTCCGAGCGTCTCTCAGTGCCTGATCAGAAGACGCCAGTCGCGAAGGGCCAGCTTCCCTCCCCTATCACGCACCAGCCGTCCACAGACTCGAGCCAGGCATATAAAGAGGTAACTGCGACACCCCCCGGGGGCCGTCCAAACCAGCTCCGCCACCGCACGCCCGATCGTTCTCCGGAGCTGACATCGGTGCTCTCGTCGCCGCCGCAGGACACGCAGGCCTTCTCGCAGTTTACGAATTCGAAAACGGCGCTGTCGGAATATGTCAAGGATGAGGAGAAAGAGGGTGTTTGGGGGTATCTGTTGCCTTTGAATGCGGAGTATAAGCAGCCCCTCATTATGCGCAAACGGTCCGCGTGTCCCAAAACGCCGGCCCTGGATAAGCTGGGTGAAGCCAGTGAGCAAGGGAACACAAAGGACGATAAAACAGAGGCGCATACGTCTGGTGGCTACTTGATAGGTCGCCATCCAGAATGCGGTAAGCAGGCATGGTCGTTCTGCTTGAAATCAAAGCTAATGGTTCAGATCTCCTCATCGAGGGTCCTATAGTTTCCAATAGGCATTGCTTGATATTCGAAGAAAACAAGGGCGACCAGTCTGTTGCCGTTTTGGAAGACTTGTCGAGCAACGGCACGTTTGTTAACGAAGCGCTTATTGGCAGGAACAAGAGGAGGGAGCTCAAGGATAATGACGAGATCACGATCCTCGACAAGGCCAGATTCCTCTTCAGATACCCACAGTACCGGGAAACAAGCGCATTTCAGGAACAGTATGAGATCATTGACAAGCTCGGCAAGGGCCATTTTGCAGAAGTCTATTTATGCGTGGAGAAGTCGACTGGGCAGCGTTATGCTGTAAAGGTCTTTACGAAGAACCCTGACCTTGAAGAGAGATCTAAGACGGAAGGATTACAACAAGAGATTGCTGTACTGATGGGTGTCTCCCATCCGAACTTGCTATGTCTAAAGGCTACGTTTGACGAAAAGCATGCGGTTTATCTAGTGCTAGAGTTGGCCGTGGAGGGAGAGCTGTTCAACCTGATTATATTGAAACAGAAACTCTCCGAAGACGAAGCGCGAAAGGTCTTCATTCAGCTATTCGAAGGAATTAAGTATCTGGTGAGCTCATACTCGTTCCGTGATTTATCCATCCATTGCTAACACCACATAGCATGAGAGGAACATTGTCCACCGCGACATCAAGCCGGAGAACATCCTTCTCAGCGACAAAGACCTCCACATCAAAATCGCGGACTTCGGCCTCGCCAAAATCATCGGCGAAGACTCTTTCACCACAACCCTCTGCGGCACACCCAGCTACGTCGCGCCCGAAATCCTCGAAGACACAAAAAACCGCCGCTACTCCCGCGCCGTAGACATCTGGTCTCTCGGCGTCGTTCTGTACATCTGCCTATGCGGCTTCCCTCCTTTCTCCGACGAGCTGTACACACGCGAGGCGCCGTACACACTGCATGAGCAAATCAAGATGGGGCGCTTCGACTACCCATCCCCGTACTGGGACCCGGTCAGCGACCTGGCGCTGGAGCTCATTGACAACATGCTCACTGTGGACGTGAACAAGCGCTACACTATTGACGACTGCCTCAACCACCCGTGGACGACGCAGCGCCCGATTAATCTGAATGATAGCACGGACGGACTCGTTAGCGCGGTCGCGGGACTGGACTTCTCGAAGCGCAAGGTCGCGCGCGAGCGGACGCTGTTGGCGAGTATCAATGATATCATGGTTAGTCGGGTGGTGGGCACGGAGAAGAGCAAGGACACGGTGAAGGTGTTTGTCAAGAATCCGGGGAGCGAGAATAAGGTCAACAAATCTATTGCCAAGGCTGTTGGCGACGGGCCGGCCGAGGCGCGGCCGGCGGATAACCGGAAACTGCAGGAGTTTATGGCGGTGGGGGGGTTGGGAGATTCACCGCTGTTTGCGGATGATGAGGATAGCCAGTATGCTACGAAGGGCTCGGCTGGGAAGACGCGTTGATGAGTCTGTCGTGGGAGATGTAGGAACAAAGGGGCAAGACACGTGGAGTGAGGATTGGAGTTCTTGGGGTATTTAAGATGCGATATACGCTGGTACGGGCCCGATGTTAGGAAGCCCAGCTGGTTTCACAGGTGTCTTATATAGCAATATCATAGCGGCCGGTTGCAGGTTGCTTGCCATGGCTCCTCCTGGCTGTGTCGTGGCGTTGGCTTGGGACGCCGGCGTGGATAGGGGTTATATAAGTGCTGAAGGGTTGGATGGGACGGGATATGGCGTTTGTTTGCAAAACATAACTATATGGATAAATCATATGATACATACTGATTTAAACCATTTTTGTCTGTTTGTGCATGAATATATGCCTTTTCTCTCCACTCAGCACAGCCCAATTGATATTCAAGGATATATAAATGGAACCATCGAAGTGTTCACCGTTTAATTTACACTGCAGACATTAACAAATCATAAGTCCCCCATACGTGCCATCATGGTGGGTATTTATATCCTCGCCACGTCGTTATGGACAGACTAAGGTTAAATTAATCGTCCAAGACATGGCTGCACAGAAATACCCATACAACCGTGGAAGGCCCAGGGAATAATTTCTCCGACAGAGAGCCCCTTAAGGTAGGGGAATTTGACGTCTAGTAGGCCAAGGTGATGTCGGAGCTAGAGGGTAGCGATGACTTTGAATTAACCAATTTTAATAATCCCCCCCAACCCCCTAGAGAAAGTGAATCGCTTAAGACAAGAACTAGAACTCAACCAGAATGCAGTATTTGCTAAAGAACTTTTCGATACAACAATTACAAGGCTCTAGGCATTCTCATTTTGTTACAACTCCATACGCCACCCTACTTCTGGGCCATAGGAGGGGTGGTAATGACAGTGACAGCAAAACCCAGTGACAGCAAAACGTGTTGACAACAGCAAAGCGCGTCGACAGCAATATGGATGACTTTCGAAATGCGCATGGGGATCGTTGCACCCCGTGGCCGAGTATATCGATATACTTTTCAGTCGGCTCTCCACGCACAGTTCCCTTTTTTCTTCCTCGCTTTGTTGTGAACAATTTACTCTGTTGCTTGGATTTTGTTTGATAGAGTCAAGTTCAGACACTACATTGTTTGGTAAACTCGGCTTTTGGAATTATAAGTATATGGAAGGCGTTCATGGTCCTTGTGAAGTTTAGAACAAAGTGTGCGTATTCGCTCCGCTGAAAGGATCTGAACTCCATTTTTCTCTCGCACGCTTCGCGGTGTGACCAGTATGTAGCCTGCAGCTTGCCTCTGTAGTTGTAGGCTTACGGGGCGGACGTGGATTGATTTCGGCTTTTCAATCACCTTTGCTGACTTCTTCTCTTGCGTGGCTGGCACTTCCTTTTCAAATTAAGATACAACCAGGAAGTATGCCTTCTCATAGTATCGTTCAAAACTCAAGGGTATACAGTTGCTCCATCTTGATATCATTCATTATACAGTGAGATTCTATTTACTTTTACAGCCTAGGGTGCCCTGGGGTTTCCCTCTTAACGCCTTGTATGTATGCCACGCTTTACAAATCCAAAAAACCGCAACCACCACGCTATAAGCAAGCGCCAGTGTTTCCCAATCCCAATACCAACCGCCCATCTGTCCCACAATATATAATTACAGGCCCTTTTACACAAGCCCCCCTATCTCAAAATTATAAAGTCGTTTCGTTCTCCTGAATCACCCCATAGGGTCTAGGCCACGCTTCCACTCATCGTCATAAACAGCGCCTGCAGCGCCAAACTAATACTCCAGATGCCGACCTTCTTGAACCTGCGCATGCGTGCCTGGCTATCCGTCACGTCCTTGGCGAAGGCATCGTACGTCTCAGCCGACAAGTCCTCCATCAGTCCGCAATCGTAGATAGTCCACGAGCCATCAAACTCATGCGCCTTCTTGACGATACGGCAATTGATCGGGATGAACGTCTTCCGGGAGTTAATGTACGCGACGATAGGCCGGATGAGCGCCTGGTTGATATAGCTCAGGTCGCGGGTGAAGAGCGGAACGGCGGCCCGCACATCGTTGAGGTGCACTTTCATGTCCATGATGAGGAAGCGCTTGTCATGGTCGTTGGCGTTTTGGGCCTCGAAGGCGGCGCGCTGCTCGGGCGTGTCGAGGTCGGCGGTGTAAGGATTGTTCTCGAGGAAGTTGCGGTAGCGGTTGGAAGTGACGGTTGCTTCGAGGCGGTCGTACAGGTCGGACATGACTTTGCCGATTGACTCATCGCTGTCGGCGGGGAACATAATGTCCGCTACGATGTCGACGTTGCCTTCATAGATCCAGCCGAAGAGGCCCTCGACGCCACGGTTCAGATGGTCGATTTTTAGCCCGTCGATGCGCATGCGGCTGTGTTTCTTCCACACGTCCGGGTTGCCGTACTCAGAATTATGTCCCGGGCTGTGACTTTGGTGTGGGTGGATATTGAAGAGAGATCCATCGAACGAACCAGACATCTGGTTAGCGGAGAGGAAGTCGTAAAACAACCACTGTTTTCGCAGCTGGGGTAACTCGCAGGTATACACGCTGACAGAGTATGGCCGGAATTCTTTCGGTTGGTGTATCGTGAGCAGCAGGTCTTCCATCTTGAAATTTTCAATCTCAAAGTCCCCAACATTATGTTCATGTTTATACAATCTGGGATCGACATATTCATCGGGCCAGACCACATGTGTTCTATCCAGAACTCCTCGCACCCCCTTAATCTCAACGTCCTTCAGAAGACCTTTGCCATTCCACCACTTGGCAAAGGAGAGCGTGACGTTCACCGAGTCAATAGTAACGTCGAATTGGGTGTAGTTCCCATCGTCTTCTAGTTCCTCTGGCTCTGCAGAGCCGTCTTGGTCTGCTTGGCGTTTTGCAGCGGCGGCAGCTGCGGCCGATAAGGATGAGCCTTTGCTAACTTTGCTCGGTCCCTGACCAGGTCGTCTGGAGACAAAGACGTTTGCAAATGATATTACACCGTTCTTCCATTTGGGCACAACTGCGCTTTCGAAAACAACCTTCACGCCCGTTGACTGGGTCAAGTAATCACCAACCCATCGAGCAAGTGTTTCTGAATCACATGTTAGCGCATCTCTAAAACTATCCTGCGGGGTTCCAGAAACATACCTTGAGCAACAACTGTATTAATAGCCAGAATGAGAAGTGAGACGAATGTAGTCGTTCCAACCAAAATCCAGACAATGTGCCCCAGAACGAACCAGGAAACAAATGCGCTCCAGTCATCTACATTCCAAGGCCGCGCGCTTCTGATCGAAAACCACTTGAATCGAATCTTTAACCTCGACCAGAAGCCCGTCGCTGCAGCCAGTAACTCCTCCTTCGTTGGTCGATGCGGCATCTTCGGAAGGTGTGGAAGATGGAAGTATGAGTGCCCTTCTGGGGTTTGGTTCGCCGCATCTTGAGGAGTGCCTTCTGTGTTCGTATGCGCCGCAGATGGCTTGTTTGCGGCGTCTGCTTTATCGCCTTCAGGCTTCGTGCTTTTCAGTCTTTTCGCAGTGTTCGGTGGTATCAACATAGTTTTCTCGCTCGCCCAAGCTGTGTCTTGTATCTTCGAATTTTGCTGGTGTATTTGTCTCTTCCACAGGTTCCCAGCCAAAAGTGAGGTCTGCTTATGTCCATTTCCTTTGGCTGTAAAAGCCGATCTTCCTAACGCGCCTGCGCGTGCATTATCCACTCCGTTGGTGGCGATATGGTTTCCCAGTACTCCTCGGGAGGAAATACTTTGTCGTCTCGCATATGGCGTAGTTGCCGGCCGTGATACCGTCGGCCTGGAATTGACATTTGTTCGGTGTGAAGATGCAAACCCCCTGATATGGGAATGCGACAATATTGGCACTGGCGGACGCGATTTCGCTGTGAAAAAAGGAATCGCCGATGCCCACAGCTGCGTCCGCAGCTTCGCATGCCCCATATTCGCTGCCATGTCTCTCTAGCTCACCATTGTCGTAGCAGGAGAGCTGCAGCTTGTCACCTTGTTGAAAGCATGGAAGCGGTGCTTATGAGGCTTGTAAATGGAAGTTAAGTTTCACTTCGAATATGCTGTTTGTAATGACGGAAACAAAGTTCATGGGCGCCAATCAGCAAGGCTCCTTGACTTGCGTACCCACAAGTCACTCTCGCCCTCACCCTGGAAAAAAGGTCAACGAACAGCGGCCCGTGCTGGATTAACACGCTAAGCCTTTTTCGTGATGGGGGGGTTCATGCGATAAACTCACAAAAAAGTCGAGATTAGATCTCTCAGATAAAAGAAAACTGATCGACGGCGACGACAACGACGGCTCCCGAAATTTTCACACAACCTCAGCACCGTCTCTTCCAATAACCATTTGATCCTTGCAGTCTTTGAACTACAAACGCCACCATGTCCGCCCCAACTGCGCTGTTGCGCAACCCAGAAGAAATAGTATCGGCACCCGAAGCCATCCCACTACCACAAATTGGTTAGTTTTTCTTGTCTTGCTATGGTCCAAGATTCCAATACTAACCATATTTCAGAAGATGAAGAACTCATCCTCGACACTGAGATGGACGTCGGCGGCGTTCCCCTCATCGACCCCCCAGCCACGGACGAAATGACCATCGACGAAGAAGGCCGCCCGCACTTCGCGCCCGCCCAGAACAGCGACGGTCCCGTCCGGATCGACTCGCGCAAAGTCCCCATCCCACCGCACCGCATGTCCCCCCTCAAGAACGAATGGCCCAAGATCTACCCGCCGCTCGTGGAGCACCTCAAGTTGCAGGTGCGCATGAACGTGCCGCGGAAGGCCGTCGAGCTGCGCACGTCCAAGTTCACGACCGACACGGGGGCGCTGCAGAAGGGTGAGGATTTCGTGAAGGCGTTCACGCTGGGCTTTGATACCGATGATGCTATTGCCCTGCTGCGGTTGGATGATTTGTATATTGAGACGTTTGAGATCAAGGATGTGAAGACGCTGCAGGGCGAGCATTTGGGCCGTGCGATCGGTCGTATTGCCGGTAAAGACGGGAAGACAAAGTTTGCGATCGAGAATGCATCGAAGACGAGAGTAGTGTTGGCGGATAGCAAGATCCATATCTTGGGTGGGTTCAAGAATATCAGGATTGCGAGAGAGGCGATAGTGAGCTTGATCCTGGGTTCGCCGCCTGGCAAGGTGTACGGGAATTTGAGAAAGGTAGCCTCGAGGATGAAGGAGAGATTCTAAGGGATTGATAGTGGGGGTGAAAGGCATGGGGGAAGCACGTTGCATAGAGGGGCGTTTGGAGTCAGATACAGTTTATGAAAAGGCATGACGTTGTCGGGCGTTTAACAAAACGATACGAAACTTTCAACGATATATAGTCGATGAACACTATAATGAAAAATAAAATCATTGTATGATAACGCTTCGTGTGCTAGTAGATACGTAATGCGCGCCTGTGTCTCCCTGCCATACTTCCTACATTCAAACCAAAGGTATTTTCGAGCGGCTACATATCCTACTGTCCTCGCCGTCCAAACTCCGGTATACTCGTGCCTCTACCCGCCCCCAATCCACAAGAGATATTAGGCACCTGAAGAAGGCTTAAGGATATAAACTGATTTTCCGCTATGCGTAGTTTCCATCATGATGCTCCTGAACTCCTCGCCACGGCCGTACGCTGTGAGTCTTGCCATTTAAGAATCGATTCGAGGTGGTGATCTTGACACTGATTTCTTGCCTCCTTTGGATTTAGAAGCACTAGTGCTTCGTCTATAATCATCGTTTCTGAAGATGGTTAGCATATCGCCTCAGATATGCTGATCTGTAGGCGGTTCTTACGATCTCCGCCTCTCGCCCTCCTTTCTGAAAGTCTCAATGATCCTCAACATCTCCTTCCTTCCTCCATTGGCATCAACCATTTTTCCGCCCATGCTCATGCTGATCTTCTCTTTGGCATTCGCACTTAGAAGCCTTTTAAGCAAGAGATGTCTCATTTGGATGCAAACGTAAACGCCACAATCACTTCCGTTTTCCTGTTGTGGGCTGTCGTCCAGATTCATAAAACGGAGAGGTTTTCCAAGTAATATGCTCAGTTTATAGGTGGCATTGTTGGCTTCGTTGTAGTTGGAGGGCGACAATGAATCGTAGTGAAATGCCACGCCATCGACTATCGAGACAAGAAGCAAAGACCAGTGAGAGCCACCTTCAGCGACAGAAACGTTGCGGGCATCGTTTATTGGAAGAAATATGTGTGTCGTGCGAGTGAAGTCTGGAAGAGCCTCTCTGAGAGTGTGTGGGTTCGGAGTCTGCATAAGCATGAATGCCATTGACGGTCGGAGAAGTACGATGTGAGACGTTGGGTATTGGGACAGCTGCTCTCGCTCAAGATACCTGATAGGTTAGCTGTGTCGAGTATTGAAAGAATATATGGCTTACTCTTCCCAAAAGGAGATCGTCTGAAGAAGATAATTAGCACCGTACGAACCCTAGACATGCCAGGAGAACTTACATTGTCCGTTAACCAGTCATCTTTGAGGGTATCAACATCTTCTTTCGTCACTGTCGACACGTCAGTCTATGCTCGCTTGACAAAATGAGCGGATATACACACATCGAGTGTCGTAATCTATAGGGCGCATTAGCTTTGTTTTCCAAAAAACCACTGCGTGAGAACTTACAACTCAAGTATGCATCGTCAGGGGAGAGCTGTAAAAAGCGCAGATTAGCATTGTGTCTTTTGCTTGAGAATCACTCTAGCGGTCCTAGTCTTGGCCTCGTCCACGTCCATATGGTGCGATAACTTGGCCTCCAATGGTCCGCTGGGTTACCGAGGCAAAGACCCTGTTCAGCAGCCACCCGCCGAGAGATGAGACCTGCATAATGAAGGGAAAGTAAACCAAACATACATTATCTCCAAAGTGACGGCTCACTCTTCCCTTGAAAGGATGAAATCCTCCCTCTCGGGGCATTCTTCACGATTTGCCTTTGCGGGACTGCGAGCTGCAAGTGGCTGATGGGGCTGAGACGCGGGGTCAAAGTGCGGGGCGCGAGAGTCTGGCGTGATGACCGAGGGCTCCAAAGGACGTTTGCCAGGAAAAGATATCTTTCGGGGTATGGATATATTATATATCAGAGATGCCGAAGCCGTGTCGGCTTGTCGACACTGTGATGGTTCAGTCGCCGCTCCTTCAGCGAAGAAGTGAAGGGTACGAGTCGTCGCCAAGCGCTGGTGGGGCTGGGAATGACCAGAAATACCAGAAAGGCCGGCGAAGTTTTGGCGAGACCCGACTCAAATGGCATTAAACCTCAACAGGCACAGCTCCGGGAACAGGCTAGTAAATAGTATGGTTATGCTAAATAAAGCCAGCCTCGTCATAAGTTGCTGCGGCCCGTTACTCGTAACTGTACTGTACGCGTAAAAAAGGTGAGCCTTATTCCATTTCGGTTTTATGAACACCACAGCCTCATTTACAAACCTGCAGCTTCTCAATACCACCGATGGCTATTATATGACGTAACAGTTGTGGATACACGCATTTGAGTTGCGGCAGCTTGTTTTTTTGTGGCCGATAAGGATCACTTGGCACTGAGGAAAGAGAGCAGCCTCACTCTGTCGGGTGCGCTGTTCAGTTCCAGTTAACAGTGTCACAGCATATCATAATCACTGTGCATATCAGTAAATTATGGAGGACACACCCAGTGACTCGTCGCCGCCGAGACACAGCCACCTCCCACGGCTCAAAGGGTTCCTTCCGCTCAATGATGAGAGCCCAATAGCACTGCACAACTCGGGCGTGTTAAATTCGTTGATACGAACGCGCTCCAATTCGTCGCTCCATAGACTGAGACGACCTCCATCCATTACCGCCAACGATGAAGAAACCGGAGAACGGCTATCATGGCGATGGGATAGCGAAGACTCGCCCCAATTACGACGAGCAAGCTCGGTACTATATGGGCCGCAGATGCGAAGTATGCGATTGATTGGAAATAGTAACCCAAGATATAACTGGAGGAGATATTGGAAGACTGAGGACGAATTAAAACACCTGAAGAAGCCAATGTAGGTTGTTCTCTCTGTCCAATGCTTGGTTTTGTACGACGCCATTTTCAGCCAACTGTGAAACTTTGTGCATCTGTGAAACATTTTGGCCAATCCCAAAGACGTGATGCTCTCAGATCCTAGACTGACTCTAAAATAGTCGCGAGTACTACGAACGAACGAACTTACTCATTCAGCAATACATTTATATTGACCGCCTTCTCGATTCCTCACTACCTCATGATCTACTTAATGAATATAATACCAGCCGAGATCAACTTAGCGTTCCAGCAACTATATCCGAGGAGCAACTATCTGCTACTGAAGCTAATGGCGCCAGCTCCAGCAATAAAAAGATAAAGCGTACCCCGAGGGACTTGTACAAAGTCCACTCGGAAGATACGCCACTTTTGGAAGATTCAGACGATGAGGATGTTCCAAGGCCAGAAATACCCGGCATGACTGATGATAGTGTCGAAAGTGGCGATAAGATTGTGCAGGTCGCTATATATGTAAATCTGACCGCAAATATTTTCCTGCTGGGAGGGAAAATGGCGGTCATTGTACTCACGAGCTCGTTGTCCGTTCTAGCTTCCCTTGTGGATGGTGCGCTGGACCTCTTGAGTACGGTTATTGTGTGGACGACAACGAGGCTAATCGCCAGGCATGATCGGTACCGTTATCCTGTAGGACGACGGCGACTTGAGCCGATAGGTGTGCTAGTATTTTCAGTCATTATGGTAACATGTTTTTTCCAAGTCGCACTAGAGTGTTTCAACCGTTTGAACTCGGGAGACCACTCTATAATTCAGCTTGGCGTGCCCTCGATCTCTATCATGGCTTCGACTGTGGTAATAAAGGCCCTGTGCTGGGTTTGGTGCCGAGTCATCAAGAACTCCAGCGTCCAGGCGCTGGCGCAAGATGCTGCAACAGACGTCGTCTTCAACTTGTTTTCTATCATCTTTCCCTTGGGTAAGCTTATATTTCCTGCAGCTAAATACTCAACATGCTGATATTTATAGTTGGATATTACGCGAATCTCTGGTGGCTTGATGGCCTCGGTGGTCTTCTTCTCTCAGCTTATGTCATAATCAACTGGGCTGGCACTTCTGCAGGGCATATCCGTAACCTCACCGGCGCCGCTGCCACGGCTGATGAGCGCAATGTGCTTCTCTACCTAACCATGCGGTTTGCAAAGACTATAAGACAGATCCAGGGTTTGGAAGCTTACCATTCAGGGGATAAACTCAATGTGGAAGTTGATATAGTCCTTGACGAGACGATAAGCCTACGAGATAGCCATGATTTAGGGGAGAGCCTTCAGTATGTTTTAGAGTCGGTGCCAACAGTGGATAGGGCATTTGTACATCAGGATTATGCAAGTTGGAACTTGCCGAGCCACATGCAACAGCAGGCACAGTAGAAGACTTTGGGATGAAGACTTTGGGCTGGGTTAAGCATGTAAGATAGATGAGTTTTGATATCCCCCTCTGTCTATATGTTCTAGATTATATATTATTAAATTTCACTCTAATTTCAATATTGATATTCCATGGGCGTCACGCTGACGGGTGCTTTTAATTCATTATTACACAATTCCCCTTATGTGAGGTTTTATTGTCCGTATCAATCCCCATATGCGACATGACCATTACTCCCCAGAGTGAAGACATTTCTCTCAATACTTCCCAAAGTTAAGACATTCTTCCCTCAACCTCGTCAAGCTAGCAAATGCTTTTTTAGCAAACATCTCCAAATCCGGCTCTCTCTCTTCCTTGCCGTCCCGACCACCATCAAAAGCCTCCACACTCCACCAGCTTCGCGCGCCAGTGTCGAGCACCTTGCTCGCCAGCTCAACAACCGGAAAGTATCCCCCTTCAAACGGCAACGGTCTGTAGTTATAGTTCCACACCGATTTAAGCTTCTTGTCCTCCACATTCATCTCCGCACTCATGGGCACTTTCGGCCTCCACGCATCACTGATCTGAAGCAGGTATACCTTCTCGGCCGGTATCGTCGTAGCCATCTCGTCCAAACTGTCCCCAAAATTCTTGCCCAGCTCCGCCGGCGGAATACCGCCGTGGAGTCCATTAGCCGTCGTGGGGTCAGCGTACTCTCCCGCCGTGATCTGGAAGGTGTCCAGGCACAATCCGCAGTTTGTGCGGTCGACGGCTTTGACGATTTCCCAGCCTTCTTTCCATGTCGATGCCACCGTCGCCCAGGAACGCGTCTCGTACGCTAGTTTAAAGTTTTCTTCGGCCAGCATATCCGCCAGCCCCTTCAGGTCGCGGACTGCCTCCGCCCGGGACCGGGTGAGAGGCGGAACAGGTGCATCATTGCTCCCGACTTGGAGCATGTCTGTCTGGAGGCCCTTCATGATCTTGATCCAGCCTCTTGCCTTATGGAAGGCCGCCATTCGCTCGTCGCTGTGCTCGGGCCAGCCTTCGAAGTTGGAGAAGGGCTGCAAGATCACTATCTTGAGGTTTTGGGCGTCACAGAGCTTGCGGACCTCGCAGGCTGCGTCATAGAGGCCGTCGTAGTCATCGTCTTCAACGTCGCGTAGAAGGTGTATGTTTGCGAAGGAGATGAGATCTTCGAATGCGAGCTCGATGCCCTTGAAGCCTGCTTGGGCTATGGCGTAGAGCTTAGAGTGAAGAGGGGTTCTTGGGTACCCAATGGAGACCGTTGCAATGGAGAAGGGGATAGAAGAGAGAGCTGCATCCTTGCCTGCCATTTTACTGTTTGTTTGGGAAGTCCCAAGACTCTGAGGAATGAGAGCTGTATCCTTGCCTGCCATTTTACTATTTGTTTGAGAGGTCCAAAAACTTTGAGGAATGATAGTTAGGGCACCATGACATTATGAGCGAAGGGGGAGGTGGCGTGAGAATATGTCGTCATGTTCATATGTTCACGTGATATTGTATCAAGTGCGACTGGCATGGTGGCTCGCTGGCCCCAAATAAGGCATAAGATGAATTGAAAGGTCTTTATAATACCTATAGGTGGCCCTTGGTGGTTTCAGAGCTGTTGTTGTTTGTAGTTTGGCGTCGATGCCCCTCGTCGATGTGACTTTCCAACCAGCTCCGTGACGTTCCCTGTGTCGCGGCCTCGTCATGGGCGTCATCCAGAACGCCACTGCGGCTTAAATATGTGCTCCATGGCATGGGTATACTCTCTTGACCACTGCTTCTTCCTTTCTTCCCATCGTAGCCATTCCTCAGCTCTTGACAAACTCCGGCTTCTGCTCCAAAGTCTGGCTGATAAATCCCCTCAGCGCAGCCCACTTATTCGCCGTTGCTGCCGCCGGCACAGCATGCGGCTGTCCCTCCAACCCCTGCACTGCCTCCGTACTCGTGCTCAACTGCGCCATATTTTTCCCAAACCTCTCCCTCTCCATCTTCTCCAACTTCTCTCTCCTCTTCGTCGCCCCCGGCCTGCTCTTCAAACTCCTATGCTTAATCTTCGCATCCCCCACAATCCTCTCCCCTCCATTCCCATCATCGTCGAAATCCGGCAGCGCATCCGCCAGACTCTCCAGGGTCGCGACGAGCTTCTTGCTCGGCCGCCTGCGCTTCAGGGTCTTCGTGTTGGCCTTCTCGATGCGGTTCACAAACGCCGAGTGCTTGATGGTGCGCTTATCCTTCTTGGTGTTGAGGAAATCATCGGAGACGCCGGCGCCGAAGGACTCGGAGGGTTGGTAGTTGGCGGGGCGGGTCATCATGCCTGATCCCGCGCGGGAGACTTTCGCGCGGATGGAACTGCGCTTTTTGGGTGCGACGGGTGCCTGCGGTTTGTTAGCTTCTGTGTAATGGCTGGTGGGGATATTTTATAGGTCAGTACGAACCATATTTGCGGTATGATGGGGTGGGAAGCCTGGAGATGGAATGGAGGCGCCTTGCAGTTTGTCGTAAAAATTGAAATCTTGCAAGGGTTGTTGAATTTCCAGTGGAAAGTTCGTCAGATCTCGCGAATCGACGCTAATATAGAGTTTGGGGGCTCCATATGTGGGTCATAAATCCAACCCCGCATTTCAAGCTTCCAACAGAGACGACGAATTGGACAATCTTGGTGGAAACTTCTGATGAATAAAAATAGAGTGTTAACTTTGGCTCTAATAGGCTTCGAGCTATAATTCTAATCTAAGTGTACTTTTGAATAAGCTAATCTTGTATAGTCCATCTGGTAGCCATATTGTTGAGGGTATGGTGATACATGTTTTGAGAGACATCGAGCAAACCCCCAGACCAAAACATTCTAGCCCACAAGCAATACCACAGCACTACGTTTGGATCTGGTCTTTCCACGTGCCATCCGTCACACGTTTAATTTTCTCATTCATAAAATCTTGCAACTCGTGCTGTCTCTTCCGCCACTGCGCCTCAACTTCATCAAGATTACCCCACTCCGAGTTCAGGGCAATGGTGGCATCCTTTGTCTCCTGAAAGCTGCGTGTAACTTTCTGCAGCGTATTCGAAAACTGTGATTCGAGTTCACGTCTGTTGGCGCTCGCCTTCCGTTCAAGTTCCTCGACCTGCTTCGTCCCATTCCTGGTGTAGTCATCCACAATGTCATCAATCGCCGTTTCCTTGTCAACCAAATTTCCAACAAGCGTCTAGATGAAGATTAGAATAATTTGATTCCAGCGAGTATTTCGACTTACGTTGACCATGCAGATAAGAGTATCAGTCAAGTTCCTATAAGGCGGCTGTAAAGTTTTCCTCCACGCCATCTCGGGGGTGAGCTCTTGATCCTCACTTGCCGCTACTGATGCTTTACCATCAACAGTGTCAGACAAGCTTGCATTGCTGCCGAGACTGATGGATCTTGCGCGTCTCCATGGGTATTGGTTTTCAGCATCCACCAGTGTCTTTTCCGGGTCGAGAACCGTCACCTCACGCTCAAATGTGACAGGACGTTTTCGTGGTTGACCACTGGCTACCGTCAGTGAAGGCTGGGGCTGAGGTTCGGCTGTTATAATAATCTTCGGTCTAACGAATTGTTCTCCCTTGAGGCGCTTTGAAAAATTGCTCAACTTCCTGGGCTGCCTTTCCTCAAAGGGGTTCACGGAATTGGCCGTGGAAGCGTGATTAGTCTCTGGAATGACGTTCTTCCCAGCCGTGCTTGGCCTGGACAATAAATAACGTGGTTTGACGATAGCCTCTTTTTCTCGACCAAGAAGTTGTGGCCTCCTTTTGGGAGACCGGTCCTCAAAGTTCTGCACAATGGTCGGCTCATCATCGAAGGCAGCATGCATATCATCCTTAGGGTCGTTGAAAGGTTCTCTTTCAGTCGCGATGGCTTTGTCTTGGCTGATATGGGACATTATCTTTGGAAAAGAAAGCGTCCTTCTTCTAGTTTGCGCCACGTTTGCTGTTTCATCGATTATCGTAGTTCTCGCACGTGGGCTCCCATTCTCATCTACACGAGATTGTGAGCTGCATAGAAGGCTGTCATGCGGGGGAGCAAACGGGCTGCCTAGCTCCAACTGATGAGGCAACATCTTTGGTGAATCGTCGTTGCAAGCATCATCATCTGCAGCCGTTGCGGCGGTATCCTCAACTCTTCTAAGTCTCTTCGGAAGAGGCGCTTCAAAATATGGTGTAGGCTCTGGGCTGGGTCGTTTTCTTGGTGGACCAAGCGCTACAGCATTTACGAGCTTTGCCACGTCCATTTCAGGGCCTCGATGCACAACAGGCTTCGGCTTCAGCGCACTAGAAAAACCTCGATTCTTGGGACCTCTTCTACCAAAGGTGACAATTGGGGTTTTGCGAGATAAATGATCGTCGACGAGATGGGCAGCGTCGATGACATTTCGGGGTTTGGTCGGGTCCACTGCTGGAGGGACAGTTGGTTGGGGGATATGCGTCATCGCTGGAGTTGACAGATCCTCAGAAGATAACTCGCTGGGTGCTTCGAGCAAAATCGGAATAGAGCTTTCAGTTTTGGCTGCTGCTGCTATTGTAGTCTTTTTATCAGGCTTTATCATGGCAGCCTGTGCAATTGCCTGCGGCCCAATACCTCCAGGATCTTCACTTTCTTCGTCACTACTGATGCAGATCACTTCATCTTCTTCCCCAAATATGATTGCAGGCGATTTTTCAGTGGTTATTGGGCTTCTCTTTTGTTCAAGTTGCTCAGGCAATGAGTCTTCTTCGGGTAATAAATCCACTTCTTCGTTCTCCCTCCCTTTTAAGCCGACTTTTGCTTTTGCTTTGGTCTGTTTTTGAGGCGCACGGATTGCTCTTTGGGCAGCTTTTCCATATATCCGCATACGTTGCCTCTCAGCAGATCCGCCCACAAAGCCAAACATATCCTCCATTTTGCTGGCCATTTTCGTTACTACCGACACTGGGGGCACCGGAGTAAAAGACGGCTCATCTTCCACGTTCGGGAGTCCATAATCATGAAATGCCTCTTCGAAAAATGTTTCATTTCGCTGTAGAGGATCAAGTGTGTCCGACTCCTCGTGTTGGCCTCCTGTATCAGCGTGGGTCGTGTCTATGTCGTTTGGCACGGACTCTTTAACCTTCAGTGCAGCCTTTGCCTTAAGCAGTGGTTTCTTTTGGGTCTTTTTAGACTTTGTAACAACCGCAGATGCGGCCACTGGGTTCTCCTTTCCGTCACCTTGCTTCTTTTTGGCTAGTCTTGTGGATGACTGTTTATTGGAGCGGTTGCTTGGACCAGGCTTGACGTCTCTCTTGCCATGCGTACCATCGGCGAAATCACTTGCCGTATCTTTTGCGGGCAAGGCATTGCGCCTATTACCCGGTCGAGAGCGGTCAGGAGCATCCAACTCAGACTTTCTCTTCTTAGATGCTCCCTTGGCAGTCGCCTCTGGTTGCTTCGAAGGAAGGGAAGACAATTTTGGAGAATCGGCCTTTACTCCCCAATTATCCTCTAACTTTTCACTCTCGTGCTTTGGTACCTTCTCCAGTGCAGTATCTTTGTCCCCAGTATCTTGGGTTTCTTCGATAATATCGTGTTTGCTGGTTTTATCCTGCTGCTGCGCTAACCTTGAGGCGGTATTTCCATTTCCATCGGCCTTTTTTGATAGACGTAGCGGTTTCTTACTCTTCAAAGATTGTTTCGTTTTTGATCGTGTATTGGCAAACGGCATTTCAATTAACTCGTCAATGGATTCATCGTGTTGTGTAGGTAGGAGGGCATCGTCTTTCAGACTGCCCGATGCCACCAATGGGCTTTGATGAATGTGTGGGCTAGAAATTCCAAACTCGTCAGAGGTGTTGATAGACATTCCCGAGACTTCGTTATCTTCGGTCCTCGCAGTCACATCTGTGGGAGCATTACGAAGACGTCTGGTTGTCTTTCGTGCTCCCCCACCCTCAATCTGTTTCTCTATACTTGATTCCGTATTTGGTATTGGTGGCACTTGCTTTAGACTACTATTAACAGGAGCAGCTGCAATTAAACTCCTGGGGCGGCGACTATGAGCTATGGGGCTTGCATCATATAAACCCCCGTCATTGTCAGTAGTGTTCTGGACCTTCCTCGCATGCAGTGCTTTGACCCCTGAGGTAACAGGACTGCTCTTAGGCGCCATAACTACACCAACAAAAGATTCATCAATTGATTCATGAAGTGAACTCTCGATGGCATGATCCGTCGCGCGGATATCACTATTAACTCGGGATTCGCCAGTTTTTGCATTGGCATCCCGGTATTTACCATCGAGAACCAAACCCTCCTCGCTTTGAGAGGCCTTGATGGAGCCGGTTTTCTTGGCAGCTTTTGCATTGGTACCTTTATTATTACCGCCCACGACCAATCTCTCATCGCTTTGAGAGACCTTACTGAAGCTCGCTTGCTTGGCATATTCCGACGTGTTTTGCCCTCCAGTATCATTAGTAAGCTTCGCCTTACAGTGTTGGACAGCTTTGCCAATATCTTTAGCTTCAGCCACATTCCGGAATGTCAATCGCACAACGGAAAGCTCTGACGGGCTAGAGTTCACACAGGCTTGATCTCCCTCGGTGTTCGTGATGTGGAAGACGAGGTCGGCGGGAGGTTCGACCCCTATACTCTGATCAAGTGATGTTGGTTCCACGCAAATATCCGAGACCAAATGGAGTGGAATGTCGATGGCGGTGTGTGCAAAATCGGCATCCCCGGGATGTATATAGATATATACACAATCTAAAAGGACCACGTATATGCTCCTGTGATATATCGAGATAGACTTGGTGTTTAGATACTCTGGAATGGTGACCAGATTTTGCGCAAAGTCTACAGTCCCGTTGCTAAACTGATTTAGCAAATTACCACTCCATGATGGGCGACACAACTCACTTCGCAGGACCAGCTATCTTGTCCCAGATATCATCAAGATAGTTCGAGAACTTTTTGTCCCATTGTGAGGCTGAAGGAGCTTGCTCCGGGTACTGAGCAATCAACTCTTCCTGTGTTTGGTTGGGAAAGAACGATTCCTTCTCAATACCTGAATCTACGAGGGTTGTCAAAATACGCCCTGAAATGGATCTCAGGATCTCATTTCCCTCGTATAAGATCTGGGATCCAAGTTTCCGCCTAAAACGACCGTATCAGCAGCATAAACCGAAAAGCACACAAGTCCTTACTAACCGTTTGTCTTCTGGCATGAATCCAATCAGTCCCGCATTGTCGTCAGAGGCAGAGGTAAGCTCCAGTATCAGGAAACCGGCCTAGACGTAATCAATTTTTGTATTGGCAATATTTCTGTGCATGGTGTAAATTACCCATCTTCTTGTCTCGTATGATTCGCTTTTATCACAGAAGGTGACGAAGACTAGTTCCAAACAGTCTTTGCCGATATCAGACAGTAACTTTTTAATTTCGTGTGTTGCCTCCAGTTTTTTGTGCGTGTTGCGCAAAAACATCTGGGCCCAGTCAGAATACCCAGAGCACATTCAGAAGCATTACTTACCGCCAGCAAGTACAACCCACGGTCCCTGAGCTGGGAGTTCCCTGCGTGAATGAGGATTCGAACTATGGCAACGAACGCGCCTGGATGAAGTTGGCCGCAAGCTTCCTGGAATGCATCTATGGCGGTTACAATTCTCTCCACTATGTCAAGGGCCACTCTTTGGTCATTTTGCTTGAGGTTCGCCAGAGTAGCCTTCATCTTCTTGGTGATGCCCTCAAAAAGTCTACCCAGATTAAGGCATGCACGTGGAGTTGAATTCGCGGTCTTACCGTAGAAACACATTTCGACCCAAAGATGATTCAAGGTACTGAAGAAAGTCTTCAAAGGGGCAAATATTTGGATATTTTGGTGGGCTGCTTAAGAATCTTGATTCTGACGCTGTGGTCCGTTTCGGCTTATGGCCAGCCATTTTTGAGAGGCTACCCTCCACCGAGCAGCCGTTGTTGGAATCAATTGCGGTATGTCATCAGTGAAAGAGGTGAGTTTAATTCATACATATATTCAGATAGGGTTGCCCAGTGTCTCTGCCTTTGCATTGCACCACCGATTTGATGATTGTAACAATGACCAGTCGAGAGAGACGAATGGAGGAAATGGGCAGAGTGGTAGAGTAGGCTGGGACAGAGCAGGAGGTCTCAATGGCCAATGCACCCATCACCTGACCACCTACTGCAAGATTAACTGGAAGTAACGGGAATAAGATGATGTGTATGTATGTATTCTAGTGAAATATAGATTTCTAGCTGTACACCAGAGATAATGTACAGTAAAAAACCTCTGCTAACTTGAAAGACAAATATCCTAATAGTCAATAGGAAGAAGAAGCCGGCGCAAGTCGAATACAACGAGGATATTGTATCCAGGCAATTAAACCGATCTTAGACGAAATATAACTGCCGATTCCTGAACCTCGAAGAAACTCAACTTGTCTCGATATAAGAAACAAAGGCCCTTACTGTGTATGTCCAATACTAAGGTTTTTGAACGAACGACTGCTCTTATACGGATATCAACGCTGACGCGTGAGATAGACATCAGTTTATCCGTAGAGAGAGAGAGAGAGAAACGAATCGGCAGAGTACGATGACAAAGAAAATTGCAGTTAATGGACAAGAAAAGGCGTTGCTGACGCGTATCGACGAACGAATGAGAGGTTCACCCAACAGTTTCGATCCCAAACCAAGAAACGCGTGCATGGTATGGTTTGGACATAACCTCATGATTCGAAAGAAGAAAGCGTCGCATACCAACACCGCCTGCTGGCTTTTTCGCTGAGTTATGGCAGGTAGATCAGGCTGACGAATATTATAGACCCCAATCTTGCCAAGAACTAATAGAGCCAGGTTGGCGACCACGACGATGCGTCACTCCAAGCTAAGGCAGCCCTGCTGCATTTAAATCCACCGGACTTCGGACATTAACGATAGTTGTGGATTGTTTGGGTGTATTTTTACAAACCCAACAACCAGCCAGAGTTAATTTCAGCATCTTACAAAGCACGCGGGCAGGGGTTGGTCCGCGGTGGTTTGGATTGCGGATATGATTGGGTAGAACCCTATTGCCCTGGGCCATGGGCTTACTGCACCCCACATTATCGGCGAGCGGCGGATCGAAAACCATCCGTTCCCATGCTGTGTTTGGTTCCAAGCGCGCGTCTGACTCTTTTCCTAAACTCTAGATTGAGTATAGGCAGAACTTTGCTCACGTCACTCTTTAGGCTTTGTGATTGAATTAATTTAGGAATGAACTCTTCCGCGCTCGTTTTTGACTCCTCCCAGTGATATATATTTCTTACGTTTCCAGTTCTTTCACGATTCATTGACATTTACAGTCATTTTCTATCCGTATTTGCTCATTCCGTCCACGAATTCACACGATGAGAAGAAGCACGTCCCAGGCGAGTGCCTCTACCACCGGCTCTGACGCTCACAAAACAGACGGAGCAGCATCTATGTTTTCCTACCTAGCAAACACAGTGCTGAAGGAGAAGCCTTCAGAGCACACTCCCGCCACCAGCGACGACGAGTCCAGCGGCGACAACATCTTCTACCTAGCCTATGGCTCCAACCTCGCCTCGAAAACCTTCCTCGGGATGCGCGGCATCAGGCCGCTCTCACAAAAGAACGTCCACTGCCCCATCCTAACGCTCACCTTCGACCTCGGCGGATTCCCCTACCTCGAGCCCTGCTTCGCGAACACCCGTTACACAGCCGATACACCACCACCCGGACCCCCAGGGGTCGACTACCACAAGACGCACTGGAAGAAGGGAGTCGTCGGCGTCGTATACGAAGTCACGAAGCAAGATTTCTTAAAAATTATGGCCACCGAGGGCGGCGGCGCAAGCTACCAAGACGTTATCGTCCCCTGCTATCCCCTCGCATCCGACATCGATGTGGTCCCCGAGGTACCCACTGGCGAGCCCTTCGATGCACACACACTCTACTCTCCATGGCGCCCCGGCGGATTGAATCGTCCGGATCCGAACCACGCGCAGCCGTCGCCGCGGTACCTGAACCTCCTCATCTCCGGCGCGGCGGAGCACAACCTGCCTGACGAATACCGCGAATACCTCGCGCAGATACGGCCGTATGTGGCGACGAGCTTGAGGCAGAAGATTGGGCGGATAGCGTTTGCGGCGGTGTGGACACCGATAATAATTCCAATCATGATGATTAGCAGGAAGTTGGTGGATGATAAGGGAAGGGCGCCAGGGTGGTTCAATACGATTATGGATGCGATGAAGGTGGTGATGTGGGGGAGTTATGATATTTTTTATAAGCGGGTGTATGGGGAGGGCGAGAGGACGATTGAGAGCCAACGGCCGGCGAGGTTTGCGGAGAAGAAGGATGAGGTCAAACCGAAGATGTTGGAAGATAGGATGAGGGACTTACAAGATGCTTTGGAGGAGGCCGGGGAATGATTGTATGGGTCTATAGATGGGGAAGCTACGACTGTTCTTGGACATTATCTTAAGCCTGTTATTGATAGCGTTGTAAATATATCGTCATATTATATTCAAAAGTCGATCTATTTAATTTGTGTATTTAATAAATCATTTTATACTCGCAATTATTCCAATGCAATTATAACCCGCCTTAGTGACCCGGAATATTCATCGTTAGTATTCTAGATAATCTAAATAATTTACATAACCCAATACGCACAGTCAATATGCCCAGTCTCTCCTCGAACTTCTTCCATATACTGTTTTATACTCCAAGCGCTGCGGAAGGTGGCCCAGGAGGCTCGCGGTCGTTCCTTCCCTTATATTGTAAAGCAAGGAATATCGTCCAACAAACACCCTGCCTGGGTAGCTCAATCGGTAGAGCGTGTGACTCTTAATCTCAAGGTCGCGGGTTCGAGCCCCGCCTCGGGCTCAATCCCCGAGTTTCTCTACAGATTCTCTTACTATCTTTTTTGCAATTTTTTTTGCTATGCCGCCTACTTATCGATATGGTGGGCTTCTTATTTCCATACAATATCAGACAGACACTGCTGTTGTTAACTGTGTGGGAGTCTGTATATTTTTTTAGTTAGCTGGTGTACCTAAGTGCTGGAGTTTGCACTGCTAAACAATTTTTTTTTCGGCCCTGGAAATTGACGTCATGTTCCGGCGCCGAAAAAAAATATCCGCAAGCAGCATGCGACCAACGTCGTCGGGGCAGATGAATGGCTTCACCTACCAGTACCAATCATAATAAATAAGTCAGCAATCAGTATTTGCTTGGATTATATATAAATTATACAAATGATTCAAATAGTAATACATTCATTACTGTCTCTAACCACTCTTTCTGCCATACCGCCGCGTTCCTGTAAATCTTTCGTCTAGCAAAAAAGCAAAAGGAAAAATTAATCCTCCTTCACTTCTTACCAACCCAGTGGACCTCATATCAGAAATTTGGTGAATGTTTGTCTCATAGCCAGGTCTCCCCGGCTCTGAAGTAGCAAATACTTTAATTCGTTTGTAACATCATATAGGTCCACACACGTGCTTCTAGTTAAGAGAGAAGAGAGAAGCAAAAATGTAGTAAGAGAATCTGTAGAGAAACTCGGGGATTGAGCCCGAGGCGGGGCTCGAACCCGCGACCTTGAGATTAAGAGTCACACGCTCTACCGATTGAGCTACCCAGGCAGGGTGTTTGTTGGGTGATGTTCCGTGTCTTGCTACTTATGGGAAAAATGTGTGTGGGCGGAGTACTAGCGTGGGATTTCGGTTAAGGGGGGGAAGAAAGGGCCTCAACTTTGGAAGCATGACGAAGGCGGCAACGCTAAATGGGACTATTAATCTTACTAGATAGGCATGGTTGGATTTATTCGGAATGGGTTTTATGTTGATAATACTATTGTCAATGGTACTTTTTTGTTTATATATTTTTAGGGTTCTACTTCTAATATATTTCTCATTCTCTGGGAATATATATCAACCACTAATTTTTAAATCAACTACGTTATTCGGCATCGAATCACGGCCATGGCAACTGAACAAGGTTGTGGTTTATAATGCTTTGGTAATTTTCCAATGTTTACTTTTAATATCCCTGGTATCATAAAACCACTGATCATATCCAGGAACACCTCCTACTCCGCCTCTCTCTGCATACCTAACTCCTCTTCCTTTTCGTTATTCTCATACTTGCCCAAAATCCTCCAATCGCCCTTCCCATCCTTACCCTTCCACTCCCAAACTACCCGGCCGTCATTAACCGCACTGACCAGCTCCTTCCCTGCAACCTCTCTCTCCCCAGTCTCCGCATCCCACACCCATCCCTCCCTCAACCAGCACCACCTCAGAAACGCCCTCAACTCCTTATCCTTCGGCAGCACACGCATCCATTCGGGTTGGAACCCCTCGTCTTCTGCCTCTTCGCCATTCCAGCCTTTCGCCAACCCCCTGAGTTCATCTCTGCAGAAAATCCTCCAAGAGTCAATTGCGTAGGGCCCTTTAGTCAGATGCCCGATCTCCCAGGCGCCTTCCCGCAGATCCTCATCAGAGAGAACTTCACCTTTCTTGATAGTCGCGTGGGCATTCTTCGTAGGGTAGTTTTCAACACGGTATCTCTTCCCCTTCACTGGTGGATCATCCAAGAAAGTCTTAGCGTAGCGGATATACGTATCCGCTCGCACAGATTGCAAGCCCAGATGGCGAGTCAGCTCAACAATGACGCTCTTGTCTGCATTCGCGAGGTCGGTGGCGGTAGGAAATAGCTCCATGAGCTTGTAGTAAATGGGAATTGACGACTTTCCATACGTGCGGATAAGGAACGTGACGCCGATGAGGAGGCGGAGTGGGTCGTGGCATAGCTTCTCTTGGAGTAGGCCGAATGAGGGCGAGGAAAGAGGAGGGAATGGGATGCAAGAGACTACACCGCCAGGGGAGCGAGGTGGCTTCTTTGGGGATACTGCTGGTGAGAAGTAGGGGGATTTGGTGACGGCCTTTTCTTTTTTCACTGGGGTAACTGCGGTAGCGGGTTCCGGAGGTTGTAACAGTGACTTGTTTGGGGAATGAGCCAGGCGTGGGAGAATGACAGAGTTTCTTCGCGGGTGGGCGAGTTTTGGGCGGGTCGGACTCTCTAAATCGTCTGCTTCATCACTAGAGACGCTAGGTGGTGGCGTAGAGCTTGGAACCTTGTCATACTTAAACACTGGGTGCTTTGTAGACGTCGCAGTTTGGGGTGAGTCCATAGATGGTCTTTCCCGTGACGCGGATCTTGTTACCCTGCGATCGAATCCATCCAGGGCCAGGCCTTCCCTGCTCTCATCTGAATCGGCCTCACTTGGAATACTCAGTGTATAAGCCGAAACATTTGTTTCGCCATCAGATTTGGCGACCTGGTCCTCAAGGAGCCCAACCACACTGTCTACCATGGCTACATCAAATGCACCCGGCGGCACAACTCGGGTTTCTTTCCCCACCTTCCATTTTCCTAGCCCATTGTCGACCTCGATGGAAGTCGTGACGGGGGAACTGGATTCTCTGCGACTGATGTCCGTCGTCTGACCCGCAACTTCCAGGGGCTGACCACCACTCGCAGGGTCCTGGCTCCCTACGAGTGGTGTTCTTTTAGCTCACCGACGACCGCTACAGGTGCCTCAGTCTTATTTTCATCACCAACAGATTTCCAATTGCCGCGTTTACGGCGTTTGTTGCTCACGGGGTTTGGTGCTGGAATCTCTGATAGCGGCTGCGTCGTTGGGATTATGACCGCAGTAATGGGTTTGCTGGCAGGTTCGTCTACACATAACTCCATAGGTTCGGGCACTGCTGCAGCAATGGGTGTTATGACAGCGGTTTGATCGTTTGTATCGATTGCCTTTTTGGCTTGCTGAGCGCCCCGCTTTCTCTTACGCTTGCCGGCTGCATTCATACCGACATCTCCTTCGTTGACAACCGGCGTGGCCTCTGCTTCGGGCTTGGTGTTCTTGATTTCAACAGGTGCTACTTGTCCAGTGACAACTTCGTTCTTCACAAGCTCGGGCGTATTCGACATCGAAGCCCCGTCAGTTGCAGTCGTTGACTTTCGTGGCCGCTTCTTCTTCTTTGGTGCCCGAAGATCGACAAACCCATCCTCCGCAGCCACAACTGGCTTTGAGGCGCTGGGAACGACAACAGTCGGAGGCTTGATAGATGGTGAGAGGATCGAGGCTGTGACTTTCGATGTGCTACTATTCGTAGTATTGTTGAGCTTGGGCTTATTAACTACCGATGCCGCAGGCTTGGTTTGTTGTGCGGGTGGTGCCGTATTTGCACCCGCAGCATCACCAGCGCCAGGGTTGACCTTTTTTTTTGCGCCCCTAGTCCTCTTTTTCGAAGGCTTCGCGGTTGCCACTTCATTGTCCGCCTTGATAGTGGCTGGTGCAGAGACGTCCGCAGCATTGACCACTTGCTCGATAGGCATTGTAACGACTGGCTTGGGAGGTGCTGGAATGTCTCCCTCCACCACCGATGGCGATTCAACGCCCATTTCCTGTCGTTCTAATGCCCTCTTGGCCCGCCGCTGCTCAATCTTCAGCAGTTTCTTAGATTTAGGTGCGACAACACCCGCCTCTGATACAGTGGCACTGCCGGCTAAGGGCGATATGATAGGGGCGGCTTTAGATTCGTTGATCTTGAGCGTTGGGATTTCGGTAGTTACTGCTGGCTCGGCTTGTGTGCCCGACGCAGCTATAACGGTAGCTGGCGCTGCTGGAAGTATATTTGCTGATGCATCCTTTTTGTTTTGGATGAATGCTAGTTTTCGTTCGCGTTTACTCGGCCTAGGGGCTCCAGGGCTGGGTTTAGCCGATTCGGCCTCTTTTGCGACATTAGGTGCATCTGACTTTAGTCGTTTCGGTGTTCTGTCGTTGACTATCACCTTTTCTGGTTGGCTATCCGTTGTTTCTATCTCGCTCAAAGGTGTTCCTCCAATGTTACCCTCAACCTTAGGCTTATTCGCCTCCTTACGAAAGCGTTTCCGCTTCGTAGGAGTCTGTGCTGCTGCAGTGTCTTGCGGTGCCTCGCTGCCGTTGAACAAGTTTCCAACCGTCTGTTGAACGCTTGCGAGAACTTCGATGGCATCAGTCAACTCCAGCCCAGGCATCTCGAGTGCAGCCAACTTGGCTTTCGACTTGATTCCCTTGGCCTTGCATAGCTCCTCCAGTGCATGCTTAGCTTCAAACAGTGCTTGGTTAGGCCCCAATCCTAGGCCAGTGGCATACGTTTGCACATCCTCAAGATAGAGTTCAAGTTGATTGGTGTCCGGGATCCCAGGTAGAGTCTCAGCGGCGTGTTTCTGTGCGAACTCCGCGATGATGTCCCTGCGCTGGTGGTATTTTAAAAGAGACCTAGGAGTACTGGGCAAGATCTTACGAGCTTGAGACGTTGGCGTTGAAGGGACGGCTTTCGAAAGCACAGGTGAGGCTACTTGAGGTGCCTTGCGGGTTTTGAGGAGGAAGGTGACATCTTCCTTGGGCGCCTCGTGGATGTGCTGACGCAAGAACTCCCTGTCGGTGTCAGACTGAATATCGAAGTCGGCGAAAACATCTGTGCTGATGCCTCCATCTTCATCTTCTGATCTTGGAGTCGTCTCGTTCGATGATGCGGGGGGAGTCGAGTTGCGTGGATGCGACGACGGAGGAGCCACAAAATCAGGATGCTGTATTTCGAACGCGTCAGTGGATGCTTTTATGGCGGGGTTGGGATTGCGTCCGGCGAAATTAACTCACAATATCTGATTCTACATCCTCTACAGGACTCTGAAATGCGCCGTTGGTAAGTGGCAATAGCAGAGGTAAAGCACCTGTCGCAAAACCAACCCCTGCACCGCTATCGTCGACCTCAGCCTCGATACTCTTCTTGATTCCAGGGGCTTCCGCCTCAGATTTCGCACTCAAAGGAGAAGAGGATGCCTGCTCAAGATCCATAGCCACCCTTTGCATAGCAGGTATCTTGTTCAAGCTTTTCTCCCTCCTCGCAGCCTGTCTGCTAGTCTCACTGCTCGATTGGCTCCCTGAAGGCCTCATCTTTCACCGTCCTCCAAATCAAGGATTTCCAATTGACACAAGACAGCTCCAACTGCACACGTATATCAACCAAAATCGACTAGCCCTTGAATTGACCTTGTCGTATATTTGGAGAGCGTGAAGACCCCTCAGCGATTGTGGTGCTGTGCCTGAATATAATTTCTCGATAAGAATCTAGCTAGCTTATCGGCGAAGATACTTTTCTCTATCGGGCCAAGCACAAAGTGTCGGAGCTCTCGGCAAGATTTCCAGAGCAGCACGGATTGCCGAACCAGATGTGCCCGTTTTCGAATTCCAAGCAATGAATTAAAAGACAATGTTCAATGCCCTTACTCCATGCTTCGCTTTATTGTCGCTCTCAAAAGCTCATATCACGTGAAATTACTTGAGCAATGATATCAGGGCCAGTTTACTACCAAGTTACAAAAGAAATAAGACGGTATATTGAGATTTAGGTCTCGTATCTTCTAGTAGACTATTCTCTTTGTACAATCAAAACGTAGAACTAGTACAATACAACAGTGTAATATGCGTCGTTGCATTCACTCCCTTCTTTCTATCCATGCCTCTCCTTGCTCCAATTCACACCATCGATCCTCTACTTTCTTGGTCCACCAACCTTTGGCGGGCTGTAAGCGATCTTCCTTGTCTTGATCGGAGCCCACTTGTATCTCTTGACCCAGATGCTGATTGCCAGTAGCGCGGAGGACATAATCAGAACCTTCATTCCCATCTTCTTGCGCTGGTCCATCTCAGGCTCGGCAGCCCAGTTCAAGAACTCAGTAACATCCTTGGCCATCTGGGAAGTAGAGGCTGGGGTTCCGTCTTCGTAGTCAACGACACCGTCGAAGAGAACACGGGCCATGGCAATACCGGTACCCGGGAAGTATGGGTTGAAGTTGAGTCCCTCCTGGACGACGGCGCCTGCGGGAGGCTCCTCGGGGTAACCGGTAAGGAGGTTGAAGATGTAGTCACAGCCACCGTGGCGGGCCTTGACAATGAGCGACAAATCGGGAGGCAGGGCACCGTTGTTGGCGGCGCGGGCGGCCTCATCGTTCTTGTATGGCGATGGGAGGTAATCGGAGAGCTTTCCGGGGCGCTTCTCGATCTCGCCCTCATCGTTGGGCTCGGTGTCATACTCGTTCTCCTCGGCCATGGCCTTGGCCTCGTCAACGGTGTGGGTTACTCCAACCAATGTTCTGTATGGGACGCGAGCGAGGGAATGGCACGAAGAGCAGACTTCGCGGTAGACCTGGAAACCACGGCGCAGGCTAAATTGTTAGCTTATGGATGTTAATGGGGCTGATGGAAGCTTACGCTTGGTGGTCGAAGGTCTTGAGATATTTTTCGTGCTCCCATGGGTAGTGTGTTGGATGGAGACTGCATGTGAATATTAGCTTCCGGAGGTCAATTGAAGAGATCGATGAGCGTACCCTTCTTCCGCAGGTGTCATGGCGTGGGCGGTAGAACCATAAAGATGATAGTACCAGGCCGTCGAACCAACTGCAACAGCAGTCGCGGCGGTTCCGGCGGCGGTAAGTTTGAAGGGAGAGTTGACAGCTTCAGCTGCCGACGATGCGGCGCGCTACAGAACCAAAAGTCAGCAATAATCCATCAAACAAAGCACCCATTCCATCCCTGGTGCTTCAAATATCCCTTCCCCATCCAATTGACACTTCCAATCCATCCGTCGTCGCACCCGATGCGGCTCTTGTCGGTTGTATCGTACCTTTGTGGTCCTGCTCACACTGCTCCGGACCGCGCCGAAGCGGGCAGCATTTCTAGCAAACATTGACATCCTGATCAATTGCTCCTCGGCGGTCGACTCTCGAGGAGGGGGACAGAGGGGGCAGACGAGAGCGGTCTCTGTGGAAGGCGGAGGTTCGTGCGATGTAGTGAGGTTGTCGGGCGTGGTCGATGTTTGAGTTCGAAAATTGGTCGGCCCTTACCTCGGCCAATCAGAGCGAATTGATGACCCGGTTACATCTTATTGGTAGGCGAGATTTTCCCGAGTTCAACTCAACGACAGCTTCCATCACCCTTTCCAAAGTGGTTTATTAAGCTCTTCAAGAATTATTATCTACATATTATGTAGTATTCAAAGCATAAACCAGCATTGATATTCCTGATCTAGATATTTGTAAAATGCCTTTTATGACCCCTTTTACCGCCGATTCTGGCTCCCTGTTAATGATTGGCTCACGATGGTGCGTTCGGGAAGGCGGAGGCTCAGCCTCGTTGCGCCTGGCAATATATTTTATTACCAGCGCTTCCAGTTCCTGTAGAAGTCAAAGAATTGTACAACATTCTCCCTAACCCTCACAATTGTGCACACAATCAAATACGCCTACGTGAGAAGATCCTATTTTGGTACGGTAGCTCCTGCCTTTATGACTTTCCGCCAGGGATCGAGACAAACGACCATCGCCAATATGCTTTCCCAACGCTGAACTGTCCAAGTTCTGCACTTCACCATGTCGGGCCAGGAGCTTGTAGCTTACGAAGAGTATCGTAACTACCCCCTCCTGACCCCTGATGAATTTGAACTAGCATGTCATTACTTGGAAAGCATATATACGCATGCGAACTTGGGAGAAGCGAGGAGGAGGTTTAAGCTTAGGCTGCAGAGATCGCTGACTGGGGGCACCTGTTACGTCACTATTGCAACGCCAGTTGCTGTTGACGATGGCAGCATTGATGAGCTCCTTGGAATGGGCTCCTTGAGGGCGAGTGATGGTGCGGACGAGGGTATGGATGGGCTCCAGGGAATGGACGTCGAGGGGGAAGAGGGAGACTTGGTAAGTTAACACTGGCTACTAGCTACTGTCATGTCCCGAACTTGACTGGATAACGCGGATATGCTAACACTTATGGACGGTAGGATGCTCTACGTCCCTCCGGAGTAGGCGACAGTTTACTTGACGGCCCATACGCTCAATATGAAATCCACCTCCACCCCACCTACCGAACACCCGTCTTGTGGTTCCATCTACATAACCTTCCAAATGAAGCCAGGTCGTTCGATATTGAGTCTGTCTACCGATACCTTGTTCCGGATGTACTCAAGGCGGAGCTGAGATCCGTTGGTGTTATTGGAGGGATATCTGCAGACGTAGGTCAAAAACCGGTTTACAGAGAGTGTATAAAACTATACTAATATTACACACAGCACCATCCCATAACGGACCTCCCCTGCTTTTTCTTGCACCCGTGCAACACCAAGGAGGCCATGGAACAGTTCAGAGCCAGGCTCAGCGACTACTTGATGATCTGGCTCGGTATCGTTGGATATTACGTTGGTCTGAAGTTACCACTTGCCATGGCATGAACGACGACAATAACAGACTTGAGAAGGCTATGTCAAAACTGACTACTTTTGTCGATCCCATTATCCCTCGTTTTATACCAAATACATGTTCTCTATCCAAACTCCAACGTTAAATAACGTTATTTTTTGTGTACCCGCCGGGTCTAGATGCTCCCCTATGCCTTGCTGAGAATTTCACGTCTCTTCTTGCAGGCTTCAGCCAGCGTTGACAGAACAGACTCTGTGTCCTCCCATCCAATGCAAGCATCAGTGATACTCACACCGTATTTTAGTCCCGCCTTGCCCTCCTTTGGAACCTTTTGGTTACCTGTATCCGTTAGTAGGAGCTCTTATATTTTAGCTTAAGAGGGAACATACCCTCATTGATGTTGCTCTCAATCATAACCCCCATGATAGCCGTCTCACCCTTGGCGATCTGCTCGGCCAGCACCGCCGCAACCTTTGGCTGGTTGCGGTGGTCCTTTTGAGAGTTTCCGTGACTGCAATCAACCATCAATCTCTCTCTCACGCCCGACTTTTGCAAGGCAGCCTTGGCCTCTGCAATGCTCTTCGCGTCGAAGTTTGTTCCCTTCGTGCCACCACGCAGAATGACAAAGCAATCCTCATTCCCAACCGTGCCGACAATGGCAACGACACCTGGCTTCGTGACGGACAAGAAGTGATGTGGGTGTCGAACAGCACCAATTGCATCGATAGCGACGCCTAACGAGCCATCTGTGCCGTTCTTGAAACCGACAGGAAAGGACAGGCCACTAGCCAGCTCTCTGTGGAGTTGTGATTCCGTCGTCCTGGCCCCGACAGCGCCGACACTGAGCAGATCCGAGAAGAACTGAGGGGAGATGGTATCCAACATCTCGCTGGCGAGCGGCATACCCTTGGTCGTCAAATCGACGAACAATTGTCTCGAAGTCCTCAGGCCCTTGTTGATCTGGAAGCTGTTATCGATATCGGGGTCGTTGATCAGGCCCTTCCATCCCACGGTGGTTCTTGGCTTCTCGAGGTAAGAGCGCATGACGATGAGCAGCTCATCCTTGTATTTCTCCTTGAGAGCGAGCAGCTTGTCGCAGTATTCCAGCGCTGCAGCTGGGTCGTGGATCGAGCATGGTCCGATGACGACGAGGAGGCGGTGCTTGTCGTCGGTGCCTGCCACAATGGCGACGGACTCATCGCGGCCTGTGATGACGGTCTCTTTTGATTCTGGCGTTTGGAGGATTTCGTGTTGGAGGAGCCCCGGTGGGGTTAGAGGGTTGTAGCCGCGGACTGGAGGGGAATATTGTCAGCATGTGTTACTCTGAATCGGAGTTTGGTGAGTTTGAAGTTTAGTGCAAGTCTTACTGCGCCAATCTTCTGTGCCCGCCCTGTTACCCACGTCCTTGTTCTCGATGAAGAATGACGACTGTACACTGAATTAGCTCTGAGCACTGGTTTAGAGCCGTCGGTTTCTCATATTACTCACAGACATATTGACTTGAAAGTGTCTAGACCAGTTGAATTCAATTGTAGTGTCTTTGTGTTTGGAAATATTATTTATTTCTCATTTGGAGGTGGTGGCGGGGTCGCTATTTATCGATACAGAAGAGTCACAGGTTAGGCGTGGAATTTGTGACAGGGGTCGTATGACTGACAGCCTCGCGAGACGAATTCACAATGGTCTTAAGAGTTTTGCTAATATCTTCCTCAATTCACTTTTATGCCTGTAACTAGAATATAAATATTGCGTATGAATCAATAAAATTGTCTCATTAATGCAATATTTAAGTTCCCAGGCAAATCATCACTTGTGTCGGTGAATACGTGGAGCGCAATGGCGAGGCCACGGCTGCGACGTTACTCCGAAATTTGTTACTGTTCCCCAATATTCGGGGAATTCAGGGTGCCTCGGCCAATCGTTTGACCCACGATAGCTCGAGAAAGAGAAAGGGCTTTAGACTCCGTTATGGGAATAATAGCCATTGAGCTTCCAGGTATTACATACATATATATCTACATACAAATGTGATAGACAACACTGTACGACCTGCAGTAAGACTGTCCAAGCTTCAGGCTTGATATTCATAGAGCGAATAACCCCAACTTCATTCCCGCTCTTCACCGCTAATATCAAGAGCTAGATAGAGAGTACTCTACCCCGCCACATCAAGGTCGTCCATCGAAACACGTGAAGCGCAGTAAGCCACTGCTACATGCCCAGTGATGGCTTTCTTTCATGAGTCTTAGCCCTTCCTGGTGCTTCGAACAATGGAGGATGCATTACAACAAGTAATAGGGGATAATGGGATACGCAGAGGCTCACAGGTTGTCATGCCAATGGCACATTCAATAGAAACCAGCCGCCAAGATGCCTGTGAATGGCAAAAATGATAACTTTATAGCTGTGGTGCACAGAAAACGACGAGAACGTATAACAATTCGGTCTCACATATCCACCAGGAAACGGTTACGCCGGTGCGCGGACCGCGGAGTGGCCCGCCCGAGTCTCACAGTTCTGTATCCAAACATAGACTATGACGTGTGGCTCAACGCGGGCCAGATCCCAGTAAGTGGGATGTTTGGCCTGGTACCTGATTATCTCAACATAGTCAATATACATAATCGCGCTCCAGTTCCCATCTTTTCGCATCTTCTCCGTCTCTTCTCTGACAGCGCTTGAGATCAAACAATTGACTTGTTGAGAGCACTGGTGAAAAGCGTCATCCTTGGCTTACATGCAGCTTGTCATCACTAATCAGCCGCACCTGGTCTTGTAGCTGCGCTGCTTCCTATATATTCTTACCTGCTCCTCTTTTACCTAGACCGCTTGCTTGTGCAGGCCAATCTTTTAGCTACCATGGCACCGAACGCGTCGAATGCCGCGAACGAGGTTTATCTCCTCCAGCTTCTTGACGACGGATCCCCAGACGTACCTGGAGGATACATATACCTAGAGCCAAAGTCCGCAGCGCCAATCACTGTGCGCTTTGCTATCGAGGGCACTTCTTCGATATGCAGACATGGGAGCTTATGGGTCAATATCAATGCGCCAGGAGAGCCATTCAGGCGAGATGCCTTTAGGGAATTCAAGTAAGACTTAAGTCGGCCCTATGAATTGTTCGTTTCTAACACATCAACAGGCTGGAACCTGACTTCAATCGCACACTACATATTGATATCCCGATTCAGTCATCCGGCGCTTTTGCCTTTTATACGACATACTCTCCATTGCCAGATCTCGACGAAGCAGGATCAAGCCCCTCAGAACCGACGAATACCCGTCTATACTATATCGATGTAGCCCCACGCCTCAATCTGGGAGAGAAACAGCTTCCTATGGCCGCCCTGTCCATAATATCTGTCATATCAAAATTCATGGGAAAATATCCCACAGATTGGCAAAAGCACCTGCATGGAATCCGCGAACGTGGCTATAATATGATCCATTTCACGCCTCTACAAGGCAGGGGGCAATCAAATTCACCATATAGCATAGCAGACCAGCTAGGATGGGACCCCGAATGTTTTCCTGGGGGTGAGAAGGATATTGCCCACCTGGTCGATGTCATGGAGAAAGAGCACGGGCTACTGGGATTGACGGATGTGGTTTGGAACCATACCGCCGATAACAGCCCATGGCTTCAGGAGCACCCGGAAGTAGGATACAACATGTCCACCGCCCCATGGTTAGAGTCGGCGCTCAAACTCGACACGGAACTGCTTAAGTTTGGCCGAGAGTTGGACAAGCTCGAACTGCCCACAGACATCAAGACTGTCGAGGATCTATTGTTGATTATGGATGGCATTAAAAGCAAGGTCATTGGCGAACTTAAATTGTGGGAGTACTATGCCATTGATGTTAAAAGAGATGTCGATGCAGCTGTGAGCGCATGGATATCCGGGAATATCAAGGTCCCCGCGGACGGATTTAGAAGCAAAGATGCTTCGCCCAAGGAGCATGCCAAGTTTATCACAGAGAAAGCCATGTTGGGGACTGACCGACTGGGAGAACGCTATAGACGAAAGGTGGATCCAGCCATTGCAGCAGCGTTGTTGACAGAATTACATGGAAAGTTCAACGGCGATGCATCAGATCCCGCTGATAGCGACGAGGCACGGAATCATATCTCTCAAATTTTGGACGAGGTAAACCTGCCATATTACCGAGAATATGATGAAGATATTGCAGAAGTTCTAGAACAGATCTTCAATCGCGTTAAATATGTACGCCTAGATGACCACGGCCCAAAGCTTGGCCCCATTAACGACAAAAACCCACTCATCGAGTCATACTTCACAAGGCTTCCTCAAAATGCCACCACCAAAAAACACAAGCAGGAAGACTTGGCCCTTGTTAATAACGGATGGATTTGGGCAGCCAATGCTCTGGTGGACAATGCTGGACCAGACTCCCGGGCCTATCTGCGACGAGAGGTCATTGTTTGGGGCGATTGCGTCAAATTAAAATATGGTGACGGCCCTCAGGACTCTCCATATTTATGGGAATACATGGGAAAGTATACGAGGCTCATGGCGAAGTATTTCACCGGTTTACGAATCGACAATGCACACTCTACTCCTCTTCATGTCGCTGAACATCTCCTCAATGAAGCACGACAAGTGCGCCCTGATCTATTCGTTGTCGCCGAACTGTTTACTGGTTCCGAGGAGATGGATTATGTCTTTGTCAAACGCCTCGGTATCAACGGCCTCATCCGGGAAGCTATGCAGGCCTGGAATACTGGCGAGTTGAGCCGACTGGTACATCGTCATGGCGGCCGTCCTATAGGTAGCTTTGAGGTCGACGAAATCTCTGGCAACGATGCTACAGCTGGCCCGGGTGAGAATGTGGCAGAAATTGTCCGAAAGATTAAGCAGACCCCGGTCAACGCCTTGTTTATGGACTGCACGCACGACAATGAAGTCCCAGCACAAAAACGAGACGCTCGTGACACGCTACCAAACGCTGCGTTGGTAAATATGTGTGCAAGTGCAACTGGCAGTGTTTTCGGTTATGACGAAATATACCCCAAGATTATCGACCTTGTTCACGAGACGCGATTGTATACCTCGGCATCGTCTGAGAAGCCAGTCAACATTGAGGATGAAGAAGGTGGCATTGGGGGTGTCAAAAAACTCCTCAACCAGATCCATGTTCTAATGGGTCTTGATGGGTATGAGGAGACGCATGTCCACCACGACGACCAATATGTTACTGTACATAGAGTGCATGCCGAGTCTAGGAAAGGATACTTTTTGATTGCTCATACCGCATTCCCTGGCTACAAAAATGGCAACGGACCGTTCAGTCCAGTTCACCTCACAGGGACCAAGGCCAAACATCTTGGAAGCTGGATGCTCGAGGTAGATGATTCGGAGGAGGCCCGCGAGACTGCCTTGGGAGATAAAGAATATCTCAGAGGGCTTCCTAGCAAGGTTACCAGCATTCCTGGAATTAACATGGAATCTAAAGATCATGAGACCGTCATTACTATGGGAGATAAGTTTCCTCCTGGAAGTATCGCGCTATTTGAGACATGGATCCCGGAAGCAGAGCACGCATCCGGTCTTGACACATACGTCACGTCAGGAGCGAAAGAGGCCTTCTCCAGGGTTGATCTAGTGGATCTGAACTTTGTCATGTATCGATGCGAGAGTGAAGAGCTAGATTCTAGTGATGGAAAGGATGGAGTTTACGACATTCCTAGCCACGGAAAACTAGTCTACGCAGGACTCGAAGGTTGGTGGAGTGTGTTGAAGAAGATTATTGGTGAGAATGACCTTGCACACCCACTTGCGCAACATCTAAGGAGCGGCCAATGGGCATTGGACTATACAGTTGGGCGTCTGCAGAGAAAGTCAAAAGAGAAGGGGTTTGAACGCCTACAAGCCCCAGCATTATGGCTCAAGGAACGTTTTGATGCAATTAGAAAACTCCCCAGCTTCTTATTACCGCGTTATTTCGGTCTGGTAATTAGGACTGCTTACTCGGCAGGATTTGACAGAGGTGTCGAGCTCATGAGTGAGAATGTGCAGAAGGGACAGTGGTTCATGAAGAGCCTTGCAATGGTCAGTGTGCAGCAGACGGGGTTTGTCAAGTCTGCGTCCCTGTATCCAACGCGAGCGGTGCCGTCTCTTGCAGCTGGACTGCCGCATTTTGCAGTGGAGTGGGCAAGATGCTGGGGTCGAGATGTTTTCATCGCCGCGAGAGGCCTCTTTTTGGGAACAGGCCGTTATGCGGAAGCTCGCGAGCACATCATCGCTTTTGCCAGTGTCGTCAAGCACGGCATGATTCCGAACCTCCTTAGCAGTGGCAACTTACCGCGGTACAACTCTCGTGATTCGGTCTGGTTCTTCTTGCAGACCATCCAGGATTATGTGAAGATCGTGCCAAACGGCCATGACCTATTAAAGGAGAAGGTTTTGCGGAGATTCTTGCCATACGATGATACATACTTCGAATCAGATGATCCAAGAGCATATTCCGCAACTTCGACCCTGGAAGATATCATCCAGGAAATATTCCAAAGGCATGCTAGCGGCATGTCATTCAGAGAAGCCAATGCCGGCCCAAACCTCGACATGCAAATGAAGCCCGAGGGGTTCCAGATTGACATCAATGTCGACTGGAATACTGGTATAATATTTGGTGGTAACCAGGACAACTGCGGAACCTGGATGGACAAGATGGGTGAGAGTGAACGGGCTGGGACTAAGGGCGTCCCCGGTACTCCTCGTGATGGTGCTGCTGTCGAAATTACTGGGCTATCATACAGCGCGCTGAAGTGGGTATCCGAACTTCACAAGGAAGGGAAATACAAGTATAGCGGCGTCAGTATAAACCAGGCATCCACGACAGAAATATCTTTCGCCGAATGGGCCAGCAAGATCCGCGACAACTTTGAACGATGCTACTATATCCCCGTTTCGTCACAAGACGATGCGAAGTACGATATCACCCCGGCCATTATCAACCGCCGTGGAATCTACAAGGATCTCTACAGATCTGGAAAAGAATACGAGGACTACCAACTCCGGCCCAACTTCCCCATCGCCATGGCCGCCGCACCGGATCTCTTTGACAACAAACACGCATTGGGTGCCCTGTTCATCGCCGATAAGGCATTGCGTGGGCCAACGGGGATGGCTACATTGGATCCCTCAGATCTCAATTACCGACCTAATTACCACAACTCCGAAGACTCAACAGACCCAGCGACGTCAAAGGGGCGCAATTACCATCAAGGCCCAGAATGGCTATGGCCGACGGGATTCTTCCTGAGGGCTCTACTTGCTTTCGATCTGAAGCGCAGAGACACGCCTGAGGAGAAGACAGAGGCTTTCCAGCAGGTGACGCGCAGGCTGGCGGATTCTAAGAAGGCCATTGTCGAGAGCGAGTGGGCTGGACTGACGGAACTGACGAATAAGAATGGGAGTTTCTGTGCTGATTCGGTGAGTTTGAATGGATTGATATCTATTAGAAGTAGTGCTAATGTGGTGGTTTAGTCTCCGACTCAGGCTTGGTCTGCAGGATGCTTCATTGATCTGTATCACGATGCAGCGCAGTATGACGTCTCGCAGTTGCAAGAGAAATGAAAGTGGAGTGAGTGATGGGGTCGGAAGTGGAATATAGCTCAAACGGCGCCTTGAAAGACTACGCGATTTTTATTGGAGAGTGGGACTGCAGTTTTTGTAATGCAAATGGGCTATGATTTGAGGGCACGGGGATGGCTTCAGTGGTGCCAATCTGGCATCTAGGTGGAAGAGGGACTCCGTATCAATATACGAATCCCCCATCCGGCATATTACCGCTGTTTTCCAAAAACCATATCTCTTCTCGTGTTCTCGAAAAAACCTAGTTTTCGCTCGGCCCCGGCGCTCTCTTTTTCACTCGGCCATCCACCTCACTAACCAACCCGGCCGACCCACCAACGCCTTCAGCACCCGCACATCCCAGCACCAACCCTATCCCAAGCCATCCCGTCCCGGGACATCCACCTGGAATTTTTCACCTTGTCCACAGACAGCCACCCACAAGCCACCCTGCCTCCCCGGCCACATAGTCCGTCTTAACCTTCGGATCTTCAACCAAACCCGCCTGGGTAGCTCAATCGGTAGAGCGTGTGACTCTTACATTCTATCTTAGGATATGAGATCATCTCAAGGTCGCGGGTTCGAGCCCCGCCTCGGGCTCAATCCCCGAGTGCTCTTCAGAGGAGTCCTCCAACTTTTTTGCTTTGTTGTGGTAATGAGGCACATGGGCATGCTTCAATTTTTATTTTGGGAGTGGTGATATAGGTTTGCGGGCTTTTCGAATTTAAAGAAGTTTTATTTTATATGTTATACATTCCCACCAGGACTATGATAGTAAATACAGCATTTCAATATATAAATTCATCTATTATTGTTGTCGTTTTCTCTTCTTAGAGCAGTGATATTCCCATGATGCGGCGGCGCACTAAAAAAAAAGTTTTCTGACGTCGCCGTTATCTGCAAGGCTGAATATCAGCCTCGTTCTACACTCGTACCTTGCTCTCGGAGATTACAATCACAACCACCAATAACCAATTCTCGGAGGTTGCTGTGATACCTATCAACCACCTTGCACCAGTCGGCTACCTGCAGGAAGACGAATAATAGCACAATAGGGCGCCGCACCCTAACAGCTGTCACTCGGTTGAGTGCCGTGCCGTGTTGAGGTGAGCCGTGGCGCCACATTCGTGCAAGGGATCGTGTTGTTGCTAGCGACGTCGTGGGTTACACCTGAATTATTATTTGAAGGAGGACCGATATACTGTATCTTCAAGTGGTAGGGCCCCCACCGGTAATCACGTTGTCTATTAAGTTGGAGACGATTTGGGGCTATATTAGTGGCCAGTTTGCGCCTCGTTGTCTCACATTATATGGCTTGTGTTACTAGCTTTGAGACCTCCTATTCCGCAGCTACACAACCCTGCAGTTTAAGCACTGTGCAAGTGCGACTTCTGCTGTAGTAGCTGGGTCTTACACTGATCGTACTTTTGCTTAGTCCAAGAAACCGGAATCCCGAGTTTTTCAGTTTCTGGTTTTAAGTTGTTTCTCGCCGTTGTGATAATTGTCTCGCTGCTGGACACTTTGGATAGTCCCTATTTTGAGCGCAGCATGGCGACTTCCCTACCGCAAATTCCCTCACAGCATGAGACACTGGAATATTTGCGTCTACAATATAACAATGCCATCTCGTTGGGCGTGAAGCGTCCTCTCCTATTCCCGCAAGTTCTACTCAGTTTGACCCTCCTGGCTGCTTTTCTCCTCATAGACCACAGGCGAAGCCGATTCTTATACGAGTTGCGTTGGGTAGTGTGGCTTGCCATAATCTCAGTTGAGGTTTCCAATATTCGTCATCGCATTTCCGTGGAGCCTGCTCTTTCTTATGTCTCTGGCGTTGCATCGACATGGCTCATAGTTTGGAGCACGATGTGGTTGATTTTCGAGCACCCCCAATTCACGGCCAAGCGCATAGAGCGGCGACGTAAAGAGCCACAGAATGGAGTTCAGGCCGGCTCTGGTGACATGGCCCAACAAAGCTCCGAGACAACTGGACATAAGATGAATGGGAATGGGCATTCTCTTAAACGGCACAACGGCCACGCTGCCGCTCAGCCGACGGCCGACAAGAACCTCGCAGAAACCAAAATCTCAAATGGGGAATGGGAATACTACTGGCAGCCCTATCCTGAAGCTTTTGGAGAACGGCTTTCTTGGGTACTGGATTTGATATTCAGTTTCCGTGGGCGGGGATGGAACTTCTCCATTTCTACCAATCCAGGTTTTCCTGCAGATGTTGCCGCTTCTCTCGGCGAGACCATTTCAGAGTCTAATAAAAGCCTGACAAGTAGGGCTGGAATCAAATGTTTCCGAACCCGCAAGGAGCTGGCACGTTATGTGATACCATGGTTTATACTCAGCTACCTCATCATGGACTTATGCAAGTTCCAGATCATCCACGACCCCTTTTTCCGCACTGGCGACGAGTCTCTCCCTCCCCCCGCATACCTCGAAAGTCTCCCGCCCTTCCTTATCACCCTAATTCGCCGCAATATCATCATCATAGCCCTAGTGGCTGCCATCCAGCTCCACGCCCTTCTGGTCCCCACAGTCGCCTCCCTTCTCCTCGGGCCCAGCATCCTCGGGATCCGCGGCGAACCCTGGATGTACGTTACAACCTCGGGCCACCCCTCCATCATCCTCGACAAAGGTCTCGCCGGATTTTGGGGAAGTTGGTGGCACCAGGTCTTCCGTGCCGGATTCACGGCGCCAACGTACTACCTCATTCGCAAAGGCTGGCTGCGCCGCAACAGCACCGCTTCGCAACTCGTCTGCATTACCATCGCCTTTGTCCTCTCAGGCTCAATGCACGCCACCGGCAGCTTGGTGCAAGTCCTTCCCACGCATCCAGAGCGCCAACTCGCCTTCTTCCTACTGCAGATCGTGGCAGTGACGGTGCAGACCTCGTTCTATGCCGTGATGCGGCCTTTGATTGAGAAGCTCCCGCTGTGGGTGAGGAGGACGGGGAATGGGGTTTCTGCGTACCTGTGGCTGTATGTTACGGGTCCGCTGTTCACGAATGATATGTCGGTGGGTGGGTCGTGGATGTATGAGCCGGTGATGGTGAGTCCGTTGCGGTGGATGGGACTGGGGCCGAAGGGGTATGGGTGGTGGACGTGGGCGCATGTTAATATTGGGTGGTATAGCGGGAAGCATTGGTGGGAGAGTGGGATTGGAGGGCTTTGAGGGGGTGGATGCAAATATTATTGATGAAGTCGACGACCAATCTTTGATTAACTTGGAATAAAATTGCGGAACAAAATTATATTAGCACTGCAATAGTTTTCTGAAGGGGCGGATATATTTCTCACATTATGACATAACCGTCACAGACAGTGTTGCCCGAGTACTACTCGTTGCGAGTACTACTCGAGTAATTACTCGAGTAGT